>AWOL01S0007645.1:91397-113022 GCA_000715115.1 Nicotiana otophora | reverse complement strand
TCATATAGGAGTTAGCTAAGATCTCTTTTTTTTTTAATTAAAAATATATTATTTTATTTACTTCTTTTATTTAAAGAAAAGGTAAGGTAAAATACATAAATAAAACTATGAACCCACTTCTTTTAGACTAAGAAAAATATAAGGAAATTAAATATTTGCATGTAATTTAAATAATACTAAGAAAAGATACCATAGCTTACTTATTTGAATTCAAATTAAAAGAAATCAAGTATTTTTTGTAAATTTTCTTTTCTCTTATAAATAGTAATAAACTTATACCCTAAGAATGTGAATATTATTTTTTGTAGTTTTTTAATATTTTTTTTTCAAATAAAACCTATTAAGAGTAAGATAAAAGTTTAAAATATTAAGATTAAACCTAAAAAGAATATTTATACTAAAATAGTATCGAATTTGAATGCGGTAAAAAATTAGGTGTTCACGGTAAACAAATTAAACAACTTTGTTAACCCTAGAAGAAAGAGAAAAGTCATCGAAAAGGGGTAACTTGGAGTGGTACGGGTGGAGATCTTCTAGGTATTCCTGTTGTTTTTGTCTAAATTTCTACATGGGCTTTGCTGGTAGTTATTGCAGAAACTTTTGAGCTAAACAACGAATTTATAGATAAAATAGTTGGAGATGGCAACTATGCAGAAGTTATGGGATCGCAGGCAGAGAGGCGACGGGTGATTTGAAAGAGAAAAAAGAAATGAAAATGCAGAAAAGAAAAATAATAAATAAATAAATAAATAAAAGGGAAGTGAATAAGGAAATACAGCAAAAACGACCACTATTTGAGTCATCATTCACTTATGGCGTAGATTTGTGTGGCATTCCATCAATTTATTACTTATTTCATTTGTGTTGCTTCCAACTTTCCCTTTCTTATATTATTCTTCTATTATCCACTAACAATTGTCTAGATTCACTACTAAAAATTCGCTAAAAATCGACCAAAAAAATTGATCAAAGTTGGTCGGTTATGGCCAATTACCGACCAAAACGCGACCATTAAGGTGTGGACGGTGTTTTGATGGTCGGAATGGCTTACCGACCAAAGTTGGTCGGAAATTACCGACCAACTTTGGTCGGTAGCTTAAAACGACCATCTGACAAGTTTAAGTACTTACCGACCAACTTTGGTCGGAAATATATTTTATTCATTTAATTTTACCGACCAAAGTTGGTCGGTTTAACTAAATTATATATTTTTTTATTAATTATTAAAATTTAAAAAACCGACCAACTTTGGTCGGTAAAATTAAATGAATAAAATATATTTCCGACCAAAGTTGGTCGGTAAGTACTTAAACTTGTCAGATGGTCGTTTTAAGCTACCGACCAAAGTTGGTCGGTAATGTTGAATTCTGGGAATTCAATGTTCATTAACCGACCAACTTTGGCCGATATTTTGGAATAACTTCTTCTTTTATTTATTAAAAACCGACCAACTTTGGTCGGTTTTTCTGGGTTTAATTTTAGCATAAAATACCTATTTTAGCAGCTACACTACCTGCTAACATACCAATACACCTAATAACAACAACAACAACAACAACAACAACAACAACAACAACATAACAACAACCAAAACATTCAATAAATACTTTAAAACTAACAAATTAAAATTCAATTGAATATAAAAATCCAAAACCAAGTTAAAACTAATTACAATTAGTTCAAAACTGATTCTATTTGTCTAGTTAAAAGTATATAAAAGTCAAGAGGTGTTTTCTACAACATCATCATCACCGTCTGATGAACTTTCATTTACAAGACGGTATAGAGAATGATTTTGTGGAGGACGGTAAGAACGATCACGGGGAGGACGGGAGGAACGATCACGAGCAAGACAGGAGGAACGATCACGTGGAGGTCGACCCTCTAGAGATGACTCACGAGATCGGGGCAATGGAAAAGCTTCACTAGATAGGAGAGTTCTAATCTGAGCTTGCATGCCAAGGAATTGAGCATCTCTAAGCCTTTCTCTTTTCTTGGCCGCTTCTAGCTCGGATGTGAGCTTTGTCACTGTCTCCCGTATAGCGGAGAGGCTCTCCCTATTAAGTTGCTTGCCTTGCGAGGAAGTCCCTATTCCTCGCATTCCACACTTATATCGATGAAAGTTTTTAGTAGGAAGCCCGTATACCTTCTCCCATTTTGGACTGCCAACAGACTCCAACCATATTCTTTCAGCATCCTCGTCCGAAGGTTGGGTTGGCTCACCCGATTCACCAGCTGGATGACTACGGATGAATTCCTCCACGTTACTTTGGTAGCGACCCTATATTATTTTAAATTAAATCAGTATTTCAAAATTTTTATGAAAGTAAATTATAATACTTAAAGAAAATTGAAAGCTTACATATGCAGTCGAGGCCCGGTCCTCGACCCACCTATCTTGATCCCCCTCTTTCTTCTTCTTCACAATATGCGTCTCCTTGAATAGCTCATCATGACTCATTGGACGCCCATACTTCTTTTCCTGAAAACAAATTAATTTAGTTAATAAACAGAATAGATATACTTAGAAAAGTAAAATAATTTAAGCAATTACGTACCAATTTTCTTTTTATTTTCCCTAAGCTGATCGCACCTCCAGTGTGCAAGGAGTCTCCCTTCTCGGATGCACGAGCTTTCTTTCCTTTTTCGCTCCTCTCTAAGAACTCTGGGGTAAGCCATTGCCTTTGTAAATCATTCCACAAATTCTCAAGTAACCAGCCAGGCCTCTTGTTCTTCTTTCTAGCATCCGAGAAAGCATCCGCCAATCTCTTGCGAGCTTTATGATAAAAATTTGCAGCTACTTCCGTGCTATAGTGGTCTTCCCATACACACTTGCTCTGTATTTCAAAAGTTAAATATTAGATGGAAACATCATAAATATAAATTATTAAACTGTTTAAAATAACATTTATACTTTAAATTGATTGAAAATTTACTCATTCAGCGAGAATGGGCAATCAGTCCAATTCGCATAAGGGCTATCATAAAGCTTTCTGATGGCATTGGTGATTATCTTCGTAGTCTTATTACCCGGCCTAAACCTGCAATTTAATAATAAAAATACATTAATATCTTAGTAAAAATGTTACAAATCAATAGACGTAAAAATAATGAATAACACTTACCCATCACCCTCAGGGACTATGATGATCTTGCCAAATCGATCATAATGCACTACCTCGTCATCACCATCCGAAGCATGTGTATCATAGGCATGTGAAGACGGTGTAGGCGGGTCAGAGATACTGCCTCGCAGGCGAAGGCCTGCAATAGATGGAGTCGATGATGAAGATGGTTAAGATCCCTGTGACTATGACATAGCTGGATGCGACCCAAGTGGATGTGATACTGATGGCTGTGACCCGAGTGGTTGTGACCCGAGTGGCTATGACATGGATGGATGCGATCCATGTGGCTGTGATATGTAGGGATGAGATCCACGTGGATGTGATGTAGATGGCTGCGATGCAGATGGCTGTGAGGCAACTGGACTGTATGTCGAACGTATAGTCCTATGACCCTGTGATGGAAGAGCTGGTGTCTGAATGAAGGTGTACAGCTCGTGATGCTGTGGCAGCTCAGTATAGCCGTGTGGTGGAGTATAAGACATAGGCATCTCTGAAAAGGGTAGACAAGAGGGGCTATTATTTTCTACCCTCCTCTTTCCCTTCCTACCCTTTTCTCGACCCCGAGAACTAGTAGGGTCATTGTTACCTTGATCCTTGCCTGCCATCTGCATAGTATAATACACATTTAGATTGAAACATATAAGAAACTAGGTATAAAATGAGAGTGCTTTAAAAAACCAACTTTTTAATCCTCATCGACGTATTGTTCATCGTCCGAGAATTCTTCGTCCTCACTTGTTTGAGCTTCATCAGTTGATTCTTCGTCCTCATTTTCTATAATTGTTACTTCATTTATATCAACTTCTTCCAATATGCGTTCAGGATGTTCCAAATCATTTTCTAACTGATCGTCCACTATTTGGTGAACATTGGAGATATCGTTTTGATATGCAACATCTAACACATTCTCGACTTCCACCCTACCTACAAGCTTAGTTTTTATTACAACCCACCAATCGGACTTATTCCGCCGTAAAGGATAAGGAGCATAATACACTTGCCTAACGTTATGTGCAATTGTGAAAGGATCATAGCGATCATACTCCCTCGTATGATTAACCTCAGTTATGCTGTATTGGTGGTGTCCTCTTGTACCTCTTGTTGGATTTGGGTCAAACCACTTGCATCTAAAGAGTATCAATTTCTTATATGGCCAACCTGTATATTCTAGTTGTAATATTTCTTTGACCACACCATAATAATCAATATCTCCAACTTGGTTGCCATCACCACCTTGAACCCACACCCCGCTGTTGTTGCTATTTTTATTTTTAGAGAAATCCTCTGTATGAAACTTATAACCATTCACTACGTACTTAGACATTGTTGTGACCTGAAGCCCAGGTCCCCAAGATATATCTTTCAAAAATTGATTTACACCATTATTTGGATTATTTACCTACATAGAGTTAAAAAAATTCATAAGTTAGCACAACTTATGAATCAATTTTTATACATTCACTACATATATATATATATATATATATATATATATATATACTTACAAACTGTTTGAACCACGTATCAAATCTCGTATATACAACATCATGGTCAAATTGACCCACGAAGTGACTGTGACACATCAAATATTTTTAGTAGTTGCATCAATATGTAGTCACATTAAATTTTATATTTTGATAACTAATAAATCAATACTTACTTGAGAAATGGTACAACTTCGGGACAATTTAGCAACACATGAAGTGTAGCTGACTTGTACTCCATATCACTCAAACTTCTCTTTCTAACATCCTTAGAACATCGGCCTGGTTGATTGAATATGGACATTGGTGGATATAATGGATCATTCACACATTCGACCGTGTGCCTATTGGGTCTATTCCTAGAACATGGCACGTTACTCTCAAAATAATAAGAACAAAAATGTGCAGTTTGCAAGATAGGCTTCGCATATAAATCCTCTAATCCTATTCCTCTGCTTAACAAATTGTTTGTATTTGCCAATTATCCTACATAATGTCATGTTAGCCAAGAACATTCAAATAAAATAGAATATTCCATCAAACTTATAATATTACCTCTCAAAGGGATACATCCATCTGCATTGAACATGCCCTCCAAGTCGTGCATTGAACAGGCGCTCCAAGTCGTGCGTCGTGTACAAGGTGTATTGGAAGGTATTCCATCACATCGAAGAAACCACATGAGAATATTTTTTCCATCTTACTAGAAATTACACGAATGTTCTGATCCATCCAAAGTAGGTTTTCTTCCCTTAATGTGGTAGAACACAAGTCTTTGAAAAATAAACTAATCTCTGTGATGGGTTTCCAGATTCTCTTAGGAAAACCACAAAATGCAATAGGCACTAAGGTCTCCATGAAAACATGGCAGTCATGACTTTTCAAATGGCTCAACTTCCCTACCTCCATATCTACCTTTTTTCCAAGATTCGACGCATAACCCTCAGGCATCTTCAATTTCGTAACCCAATCATAAATTTGTCGTCTTTCCTCCAAAGTGAATGTGTAACTTGCTTTGGGCTTGAACACCTTACCATTATTTGTTGTCTGCAAGTGTAATTCAGGCCGCCTGCAATATTCTTGTAAGTCCATTCTAGCCTTCGAGTTATCTTGTAAGTCAATCATCTGAATTTTCTTCACTTATACTATATTCGTATAGACGTTGGACTCATCACCAGTATCATTTGAGCGAAGCTCATTTCTGTAGACCTCTATTAATCCAAATATCTTGGATTGTCTGTTTAGTTTTCTAATGCATAACCATGACTAAAATTTTTAACTATGTAACCCCAATGATAAAAGTCAAATTGGACGTTGATTGATCACGCGCAAATTGATAAAAAGAGAGCAAATTTTCATGTAATTGAGGTATACAAAAATAATGAGATGAAGTATGTGCAATGTTGAAAGATCAAATAGCTTACACATGAAACATAAACTCTTGCCAACACAAATAGAGTTGTCGAAAGTCCAAAAGCTGAGAAAACGTTGAGCAAGATCAACAGTCATACTAGAGAAAATGTGAACATAGTTGTGATATTATATTTTCCATTCTTTTCTTTTTCTATTTATTTCTTTGTGTATGTCCTTTATCTTATAGTTTTACTATAAATATTTATTTGAGAGAAATAGAAAAACATATCAACTATATGAAATATAAGTATTAAGAGTTCATTCTTAGAAACAAAATAGTACATAATTTTTCATAATTATGCTAATATTACTTTGAGTATGTTTTCAATTTTTATTTTTATGAATCGTCAAAAGATTCACTAACTTATTCTCGAGGATGTAATCCATTTTTCTTTTTAGGTATATAATTACAATCTTTATTTTCATTTCTTATCCTTTTCCCTCATGAGATGCAGCTTTTTCCTTTTATTTTTTCTTTCTTAATTTGTGAAGGTAACATTGTAGGTTATTTATCTTCTATGCTCCAACTAAATATTTTAGAAAATTAATTAGAATTAAACAAGTAACCATATAAAATTGAAATCCAAAAGATTTTATTTTATAAAATTAAACTGAAAATACTCTTTATTCTCTATGTTTATACTTTATATTACTAGTCTCTCTGTACGCACGTTGCGGGTATACCATTTATTAATATAATATAGATATTTCTAAAAATTGCATAAATGTTATTAAAAATATGTTTGACAAAAACATTAATTAAAGAAAAAAGTGTACGATCTTGAAAATAATAATAAGCTAACTTAATATAAGAAGAAACTAATACAAAATAATATTAAAAAATGGTTCTACAAGAGTAGAACAATATTTTGACTTGTATTCATACTGATTGTATTAATATTTCACCCCTTCTACATATAGTATTTACTTCTTTTAGTAAACCTGGAAATGATAGGTTTAATATTACAAGCCTTAATTCATAGCTCTAAGAAGATAGAACTGTATTTTTAATATGAGGAATATCGCAATTATGACAACATGGTACGGTAAATCTAAAATTTCACCGGTTATAGTTACATTAACAAATATAAAAAAAGAAATTTAAAATATATTGTAAATTCTTTTTTGTAATATATCTATTTTAAAAACTAAAAATATATAAATATCTTATGATCAATATATTGAAAGTAATATCTATCACTCATGGATTAAAACATCACACATTTATTGATAAGGCTGCATAGTTTTTTGTTAGTTGAAGTTGTATATATATGCTTATCAGGAAGGAGGACATATAACATTTTATACCTCCTTCTGTTGTTTTGGGCGATGGAATCACAATGTTTTATTATATTTATTTTTGGTCATATGTTGTATTATATCTGAGATAAGGTTCAAGCCCTTTCATTGCACCTTTTTGGAATACAACACCACCCAGACTTATATCTTGGTAAATTTATGAGGAAAAAAAATTTGAATTGCATGTATTATTTTAAATAGTATTGGAAGGTTATAATAAAAATTTAACCACACAATAATTTTACACCAACAGAATAATCTAGGTTACTTAATAAAAGTTTATTGAATAAGTAATATTTACCTTGCAAAATAAATTAATACGTTTATAAAATAATTTGCAATTAAATGGTAATTCTTCTGCTTAAATAACTATATTGGTTCGAAACACATCTTGCTTTGAGTGAGTCTCTTCGACCGAAAACAAAATCTCTTCGATTGGACAAACTTCAGTGTTAATGTTTTTCAGCCGAGCTTTTCAAGTCCATATTCTGCAAACACCGAAGATGGTAGTTCCTGACTTCTTGCTTCTTGAGTGCTTATAGAAAGACCGACAGCAATCACATGTAATGCTATATTCGTCTGTCTCCGATTACAACTACACAAGGCCCTTCTCCTCAATGCTTTAACTAACAATGGTTCATCATAAGTGTTATAGAGTGGTTGGAACAGAAATGGTTGTTCCCAACTTGTTCATTTTGCTGGAATTTTCCAAGTGCTAAAATTTTCTAGTGTTGAAATTTCTCTCTAAGTGCCGTAAACGCTTTTGACGTTGGAATTGTTTCAAGTGCTGAAAATTACACAATGATCTAATATTTATGTATACGGTAAAAACCGGTTAATCCTTCGTACGAACTGGTTTAAATGGTAATGCATTGGATCGGAGAAGCGTCTTCATAGTATCAGGTTGAGGTCCGAAGTCAGGTCACTAAGCTTCGAGCCCGAGGGACCGATCAATGTCGAGCTCGATGTCATCATCGAGCTCGAATCCAAGTCGAACTATGATGCAAAGTGAAGTTATCGAGCTTACGAGGCAGAGACCAACCAACACTGACCCCGAATCAATACAAGGATCCGAGTTAGAATCGAGTTCGAGTCAAGACCGAGAGCTCGAGTCAATATCGAGCTCATAGACAAGAGCCGTTGCAATCCCACTAGAGGAGAGAATCCTGACAGGAATTATGAAAAAGCTGATTTATCATGGGTCTCCCATTATGTATTTTTAATTATATCTAAAGTAAGATCCCTCTACTATAAAGGGGATGGTTATTATTTCTCTGAGGACCAAGTTTTTGCATACATTGTAACAGAGATATCATACACCCATATATTGAAGAGTTGTCCTTTTTAGCTTGATAAATCGATTCATCTTGCCTAATCTGTAAATTATCTTCTTCCCAACTTTGCTTATTTTTCATTCTCTATAGTCAACACTTGATATTTCTATTCATTCTTACGATTTGTGTCAAGTTATACCACATACCCTTAGAACTACACACAAATTCAACTCAATCTGTTTTTCGGGTAAAGAGTTTGGCGCCCACCGTGGAGCTAAGGATAACAATAGTTATTTGATACGAATATGCAAAAATACGCCATTTTGCGCTTGTTTCCGAAAGTTTCTTTGATTTCGGATTAGAAACGACTAAACTATCAATTAAATGGCTTTACCTATCAACAACGAAGCTGGTCTTTAAGATGAGAACGACAACTTGACACTCAGTACTGAAAGTCCGCTTGTCAACGCCGTTGGAGCTCGAATCGAAGTGCCGATAGACATTAATTCTCATGTGTCCATTAAGGCGAACCTACATTCTGAACCTGAAAATAGCATACATGGCGGCACTCGATCTGCAGCTCGAGATACCCATAACGTCGAGGAAAACGGCGTCATCTTGCGTATGATTTTCGAAATGTTGCAAGCTCAACAGGCAGCGATAGCTTAGTTGCAGAGTCAAACCCAGATACCGAGTAGGCCGGAGCCCAATTAACCCCGAGAAATCGCCCATACAACGGAACCAACTATAGTGAAATCAAATGAGCAGGAGTCGGGAACTAATCCCAAAATTGCTAAGATGTTCGAAAAACTGACCAAACGAATAGAATCGAGAGAAAGGAGAATCGAAGAAAATGACAAAAAAGTGGAAACATACAATCCAGGGTTGATCAGATCCCGGGGGCACCACCAATATTGAAAGGCTTAGATTCTAAAAAATTCATACAAAAGCCTTTCCCCCCAAGCGCGACTCCTAAACTGATCCCAAAGAAGTTTCGCATGCCCGAGATTCCTAAATATAACGGAACTACTGACCCCAACGAACATGTCACCTCATATACATGTGCCATCAAAGGGAACGATCTAGAGGATGTTGAGATCGAATCCGTATTATTGAAGAAATTCGGTGAAATCCTGTCAAAGGGAGCAATGATATGATATCATAATTTACCATCTAATTCTATCGATTCTTTTGCTATGCTTGCAGATTCTTTCATAAAAGCACACGTCGGGGCCATAAAAGTCGAGACCAGGAAGTCAGACCTGTTCAAGGTAAGATAAAAGGATAACGAGATGCTAAGAGAGTTCGTATCTCGTTTTCAAATGGAATGAATTGATTTGCCACCAGTCACAGACGATTGGGCTGTTCAGGCTTTCAGTCAAGGTTTAAACGAATGAAGTTCGCCGGCTTCACGGCGGTTGAAGCATAACCTGACCGAGTACTCAACCATCACTTAGGCCGACGTGCATAATCGGTACCAATCAAAAATTAGATTCGAAGATGATCAATTGGGGTCTGAACCCGCTGCTCGAAGGGATATCAATCGAGAACAAGGTCCGATCAGGGACCGATACCGACCATATAGTGGAAACCATAGAATCAATGAATTGAGACGTAACCCTGGACAAAGCAAAAAAAGAAGTGATCGAGGTCAAGGGTCTCGGGGACTGATGAACAGAAGTGGGTTTGACAGGCCTACCGCATCTAAGGAAGCACCACGGTTACCGGAGTATAACTTCAGCATTGATGCATCCGCCATCGTGTCGGCTATCGGATGTATCAAAGACACTAAATGGCCTCGACTCATGCAGACCGATCCTTCCTAGAGGAATCCCAATCAAATGTGCGAATAGGCACCCATGGCCACAGAGCGGAAGATTGCAGGAAACTAAGAGAGGAGGTAGCCCGGTTATTCAATAAAGGGCACCTTCGTGAATTTTTAAGCGACAGGGCAAAGAACCATTTCAAAAATAGGGATTTCGGCAAACAAAACGAACAAGAAGAACCACAACACATCATCCACATGATCATCGGCGGCGTCGATACCCCTCAAGGGCCGGTGCTTAAACGAACTAAGACATCGATTATGAGAGAAAAGCAACCTCTAACTCAGGATTACGCACCTATAGGAACTTTGTCTTTCAATGACGAAGATACAGAAGGAGTCATGCAACCTCATAACGATGCACTAGTAATATCCGTACTTATGAATAAAACTAAAGTTAAGCGTGTATTAATTGATCCAGGTAGCTCGGCCACCATCATTAGATCGAAGGTTGTAGAATAACTCGGTCTACAGGACCAGGTCGTACCCGTAACCCTGGTTCTAAATGGATTTAATATGGCATGTGAAACCACCAAAGGCGAGATAATTCTACCGATAAACATGGCCGGGACCATCCAGGAAATGAAGTTCCACGTAATCGAAGGCGACATGAGGTATAACGCCCTTTTTGGAAGGCCATGGATCCACAACATGAGAGTTGTACCTTCAACCCTACACCAGGTTCTTAAATTCCCAACATCAAAGGGAGTCAAAACAGTGTACGGAGAACAACCGGACGCAAGAGAAATGTTTGCCATCGAGGAAGCGAATCCGATATCCTCACCTTCCTTAATAAAGGGATCAGACTCAAAAAGGGAACGAGATGCCAAATAGCAATCACAAACATCAGCTTTAACCCAACCAGAAAATCAGAAGTTCGATGAAGAAGATGATCAAAGGATCCCTCGATCCTTTGTGGTTCCCGATGATTCCGATGCTACCCAATCAACGATTGAAGAATTGGAGCAAGTCATGCTAATCGAGCATTTTTCCGAACGAAAGGTATACCTGGGAATGAGATTAACCCCCGAACTCAGGAAAAGGCTTATTCAATTTCTTATCGATAACATAGATTGTTTTGCTTGGTCCCATTTAGATATAACAGGGATCCCACCGGATATAACGACACATCGGCTAAGCCTGGACCCTAGGATCAAATCGGTGAAGCAAAAACGAAGACCCTAGTCTGAGGTAAAACACACATTCATAAAGGACGAGGTAACTAAACTTCTCAAAATAGGGTCCCTTCGGGAGGTAAAATATCCCGAATGGTTAGCCAATGTAGTTGTAGTCCCTAAAAAAGGGAACAAACTTAGAATATGTGTAGATTATAAAGATTTAAACAAGGCATGACCCAAAGATTCTTTTCCGCTACCCAACATCGATCGCATGATCGATGCCACGGCCAACCACGAGGTCCTTACATTTCTCGATGCCTATTCCGGGTATAATCAAATCCAAATGAACCTGGAATACCAGGAAAAGACTTCATTTGTCACCAAGTATGGGACATATTGTTATAATGTGATGCCCTTCGGGCTAAAAAATACAGGAGCTACTTACCAACGCCTAGTAAATAAAATATTGGAGGAATAAATAGGTAAATCAATGGAGGTTTATATTGATGACATGCTAGTTAAGTCCTTGCGCGCAGAGGAACATTTGGCTCATTTGCAGGAAACATTCAAGATTTTAAGGAAATATAACATGAATCTCAACTCCGAGAAATGTGCTTTCGGGGTCGGTTCGGGCAAGTTCCTCGGCTTCATGGTATCAAATTGGGGGATCGAGATTAACCCCGATAAAATCAAGGCCATCAAAGACATCACCATCATGGACAGTGTAAAAGCCGTGCAGAGGCTAACGGGATGGATTGCTACTTTTAGGTCGATTAATTTCAAGGTCGTCAGATCGAAGTCACAAATTTTTCTCTCTACTCAAAAAGAAGAACAATTTGCTTGGATCCCGGAATGCCAACATGCATTAGAGAAATTAAAGCGATATCTATCGAGCCCACCACTGCTTCATACTCCAAAAATAGACGAAAAACTTTTCTTGTACTTGGCAGTTTCGGAAATCGCGGTAAGTGGTGTCCTAGTTCGAGAAGAGCAAGGTACACAATTTCCCGTTTATTATGTAAGTCAAACCTTAGGAGAAGCAGAAACTAGATAGTCACACTTAGAAAAATTGGCACTTGCACTGATAAGCGCCTCTAGAAAGTTAAGACCGTACTTTCAATGTCACCCCATATGCGTATTAACCACTTACCCACTTCGTAATATTTTTCACAAGCCCGAACTATCAGGCCAATTGGCCAAATGGGCCGTCGAACTCAGTGGGTACGATATTGAATATCAACCCCGTACGACCATCAAGTCTCAAATTTTAGCAGACTTCGTGGCCGATTTCACGCCAACCCTCGTACCCGAAGTCAAAAATGAACTCTTATTGAAATCGGGTACATCATCGGGGATATGGCTCCTTTTCACAGATAGGGCTTCGTATGTGAAGGGCTCCGGGATAGGCATCGTTTTAGAGCCGCCTACATGTAGCACTATTAAGCAATCTATCAAAACTACTAGATTGACTAACAGCGAGGCCGAGTATGAGGCCATGATTGCAGGTCGCGAGCTAGCTAAAAACTTGGGAGCAGAAGTCATTGAAGCCAAATGTGACTCTTTACTGGTGGTAAATCAAGTAAACAAAACCTTCGAAGTTCGAGAGGTTAGAATGCAAAGGTATTTGAACAAACTGCAGGTCACTTTGCACCATTTCAAAGAGTGGACTTTACAGCATGTACCACGAGAACAAAACGGTAAGGCCGATGCACTAGAAAATTTGGGATCATCATTCGAGGAAGACGAGATAAGCTCGGGGACTGCCGTTCAAATCTCGAGATTCGTGATCGAAGAAGGACATGCCGAGATAAATTCTACGAGCTTAACCTGGGATTGGAGGAATAAGTATATTGAATATTTGGAGAACAGAAAACTCCCATCGGACCCTAAAGATTTGAGGGTCCTACGAATCAAAGTTGCTCGATTCACATTGACTGTAGATGGAACATTATACCGAAGGACATTCGATGGACCATTGGCAGTATGCTTAGGTCTAGGAGACACCGACTACATCCTACGTGAGTTTTACGAGGGTACGTGTGGAAATCACTTCGGTGCCGATTCATTAGTCCAAAAAATAATCAGGGCAGGGTATTATTGGATCGATATGGACAAAGACGCAAAAATGTTTGTTCGAAAATATGACAAATGTCAGAGGTTTGCACCAATGATCCATCAACCCGAAGAGCAGCTTCACTCAGTCCTATCCCCATGGCCATTCATGAAATGGGGAATGGATATCGTCGGCCCTCTGCCATCGGCCCCAGGTAAAGCTAAGTTCATTTTATTTATGACTGACTATTTCTCTAAATAGGTTGAAACACAGGCATTCGTGAAAGTAAGGGAGAAAGAGGTTATAGACTTTATCTAGGATCATATCATATGTCGATTCGGGATACCCGCTGAAATAGTGTGTGACAATGGGAAACAGTTTATCGGCGACAAAGTGACAAAATTCCTCGAAGACCACAAAATAAAAAGGATATTATCAACACCGTATCACCCTAGTGGGAACGGACAGGCTGAATCAACGAACAAAACCATCATCCAAAACCTAAAGAAAAGGTTGAACGACGCTAAGGGAAAATGGAGAGAAATCCTACCCGAAGTTCTTTGGGCATATCAAACAACATCAAAATCTAGTACGGGGGCAACCCTATTCTCCTTAGTATATGGCTCCGAAGCCTTGATTCCAGTCGAAGTCGGGGAACCCAGTTCCAGGTTTTGATATACAATAGAAGAGTCAAATAACGAGGCTATGAATACTAGCCTCGAATTATCGAATGAAAAACGAGAAGCTGCTCTCGTCCAATTGGCCGCCCAAAAGCAGCGAATCGAAAGATACTATAATCGAAGAACCAAGCTTCGCCATTTTAAACTCGGGGACTTAGTACTAAGGAAAGTCACCCTCAGTACCCGAAATCCAAACGAAGGAAAACTGGGTCAAAATTGGGAAGGACCATATCAGGTTCTCGAAAATGTCGGAAAAGGATCCTACAAGCTCGGTATTATAAACGACAAACAACTATCAAGCAATTGGAATGTGTCGCACCTAAAACGATACTACTGCTAAGGTACGACCCTCCGATATTCGTTTATATTTCGAAACTAACCCTTGCAGGAGTCCGATCAGGAGCAAGGATGGATCCTTCAATACGAAGCCCTAGGTTTGAAAGCACACGTTGTACTCTTTTTTCCTTAGATCGATTTTATCCCAAATGGATTTTTTTGCAAGGTTTTTAATGAGGCAACCATTGATCGTGCTAACTTAGAAACAATTCGACAGTATCCGAGGCCTCTTTACAATCGACCTCGAATACTGGGAGGCATTAGCCCTCAAATATATTAAGTTCGATGCAAGAAAGTTACTTCATAACAATAGGGTTCTAATAGGAAAAATTGTAAGATCCAAATGGTCAAAACGAACCATGCTCATGTAGTTGGCCCGAGCCCTGACGCAAAAACATGAACACATGTATAATGACTTACAAAGAAAGTTTTTTACCGATATCTTATATCCAAGAAAAATTCCTCTATTTCGAGATTAATTATGCAAACAGGATTAAGGTAAATCAACGAGTTTGAGCAACACTCGCTCGACTACTAAGCCTACGGGCTACATTACTTCGAGTTCGAGCAAGAACTCACTTGACTAAGCCTACGGGCTATATTACTTCGAGTTCGAGCAAGCACTCACTCGACTAAGCCTACGGGCTACATTACTTCGAGTTTGAAACCACTCACTTGACTACTAAGCCTACGGGCTACTTTCACTTCGAGTTCGAATCACTCACTCGACTATTAAGCCTACAGGTTACATTACATCGAGTTTGAGTCACTCACTCGACCATTAAGCCTACGGGCTACATTATTTCGAGTTCGAATCACTCACTCGACTAATAAGACTACGGGCTACTCTTATTTCGAGTTCGAGCTAACTCTCACTCGACCATTAAGCCTACATGCTACTTTCACTTCGAGTTCGAATCACTCACTCGACTATTAAGCCTACAGGTTACATTACATCGAGTTTGAGTCACTCACTCGACCATTAAGCCTACGGGCTACATTATTTCGAGTTCGAATCACTCACTCGACTAATAAGACTACGGGCTACTCTTATTTCGAGTTCGAGCAAACTCTCACTCGACCATTAAGCCTACATGCTACTTTCACTTCGAGTTCGAATCACTCACTCGACTATTAAGCCTACGGGTTACATTACTTCGAGTTCGAGTCACTCACTTGACCATTAAGCCTACGGGCTATATTACTTCGAGTTCGAGTCACTCACTCGACCATTAAGCCTACGGGCTACATTATTTCGAGTTTGAATCACTCACCCCACTAATAAGACTACGGGCTACTCTTATTTCGAGTTCGAGCAAACTCTCACTCGACCATTAAGCCTACGAGCTGCTTTCACTTCGAGTTGAATCATTCACTCGACTATTAAGCATATGAGTTACATTACTTTGAGTTCGAGTCACTCACTCGACCATTAAGCCTACGGGCTACATTATTTTGAGTTCGAATCACTCACTCGACTAATAAGCCTACGTGCTACTCTTATTTCGAGTTCGAGCAAACTCTCACTCGACCATTAAGCCTACGGGCTATATTACTTCGAGTTCGAATCACTCACTTGACTACTTAGCCTACGAGCTACTCTTATTTCGAGTTCGAGCAAAATCTCACTCGACCATTATGCCTATGGGCTACATTATTTTTGAGTTCGAATCACTCACTAGACAACTAAGCCTACATGCTACCTTATTTCGAGTTTGAGAAAATACTCACTCGACCATTAAGCCTACGGGATACATTACTTCGAGTTCGAATCACTCACTCGATTACTAAGCCTACGGGCTACACTTATTTCGAGTTCGTGCAAACTCTCGCTCGACCATTAAGCCTACGGGCTACATTATTTCGAGTTCGAATCACTCACTCGACTAATAAGCCTACGGGATACATCATCTCAAGTTGGAGCAATCACTCACTCGACCATTAAGCCTACGGGCTACATTATTTCGAGTTCGAATCACTCACTCGACTAATAAGCCTACGGGATACATCATCTCAAGTTGGAGCAATCACTCACTCGACCATTAAGCCTATGGGATACATTACTTCGAGTTCGAATCACTCACTCGACCATTAAGCCTATGGGATACATTACTTCGAGTTCGAATCAGTCACTCAACCATTAAGCCTACATGCTACATTACCTCGAGTTCGAATCACTCACTCGACCACTAAGCCTACGGGCTACTCTTATTTCGAGTTCGAGCAAATTCTCACTCGACCATTAAGTCTATGGGCCATATTACTGCAGGTTCAAACAATCACTCAACTCGATTACTAAGCCTATGGGTTACCTTATTTCGAGTTTTGAGCAAGCACTCACTCGGTTATAAAGGCTACAAGATCCAAATTCGATCAAATTGCCTAAAACCTTATGAAAACCTTCATAAGGCATGAATAAAACAAAATCTGGCAGAGAATAAAACGGATGCGAGTCAGGAAAAGAAAAGATCTTTATATATACAAGAATATTTACAATGTCCAAACCAGACACTACAAAAAAAAAACCAAAATGAAAACTAAGGTCTAAGTTTCTTGGTTATCTACGGGGGCAGTCTCTTCTCCATCGGGCTCCTCCCCGCTCTCGGACCCACTCTTTCTCCCATCATTTCCATCATCACCACCATCATCATCATCGGAAGCCAAGGCTTCAGCATTGACTTCAAGCTCTTTTACTCTTTTTATCTCTTCGGTAAGTTCGAAGCCTCGAGCATGGATCTCTTCGAGGGTCTCCCTCCAAGATCGGCATTTAGCAAGTTCGACAACCCAGTGTGCTCGAGTATTGGCAGTCTCGGCTGCCTCTCTTGCTTGTACCTGAGCAGCTTCAGCATCCGCCCGATAGACGGCCACTAATGCATCCACATAGGACTTTGCCTTTTTGGCATCAGATTTGGCCTTGGAAAGTTTGGAGGCCAATCGAGCCTCGAGTTCCTCAATTCTTCTCGCTTGAACCGAGCTCTTCTCCTTCATGCCTTGAAGTTGGCTTACAGTCGATGACAATTGGGCCCGAACAGTCTCTTTTTTTGCAGCAAGACGGTCCATGCCATCTTTCCATCCATGGTCTCCGCCCTTATTATATCAACTTCTTCACGAAGCTGCCCGATCGTCTCGATTTTCTGCTTCAGCTGTGAGATCGAAATATTAGCCTCCGATCTTGAATCAAGCCCATGAGTTCTTAATATTATTATTACCTTCTCGATCAGGTCGGTCTGGTCTTGATGAGCCTTGGCCAACTCAGCTCGAAGGCCTTTGATTTCTTCTTCTCTTTGACCGGAAAGGAGTCTGAGGGTGTTCCTCTCCTCCGTAGCTCATCGGAGTTCAGCCTCGAATCGATGTAGCTCAGCTCGAGACCGAGAACATGCTTCTCGATGAACTACTATGGCCTGCAAAGAAAGAAGAAAAGAAGTTACAAAGGAATAAGCAAACATAAAAATAATATTAACTAAGAGAGTTAAAGCTTACCCGATTCAGATCTTGCTGTACTTCGCAGAAAAGGCCCGACACATCACTAGGGCCAGCATCGTCCTCGAACCTAGTAAACAAAGCACTGAAGGGGTCCTCCCCTTCATGAGACCGGCTCATCTCGAGGTCCCCCAATTCCTGGGCTTCCCAAATTGCCCCTTCGGAATAGGCAGGGAGAGTGGGCGAGTCTCCGATCACTATTTCCCCAAGCGACTCGCTTGGGGCGTTCTCCTTAGTTCGGAGAGCTTCCTGATAGGCCCCTTCCGATATACCCACCGTTTGTTGACTTCGGTGGGAAGCATCCTCGATCTCCAATGATTTGGGGACTCTGCCCGAACCCTCCCCCGACATCTCCTCAGACTGAGGCGGAGCTTTATAAATCACCATCGATTCAGCTGCCTTTGGGGCATCAATGGATTTCTTCATTCGGGTCACCAACACGGACCCGTCGTTTTCTTCTTCTTCTTCTTCTTCTTCTTCTTCTTCTTAGTCTTCATCCCTTAGACGCAGAACTGATTCTACTGTCAAAGGAATGGTATTCTTCCTCGGCTTTCAAGCCATCCTCATCTTCGGTTTTGGATCTTCAGAGGTGGAGGCCCTTTCTCTTATTATCCTTCACCGTCTTTGGATCAGAGGCCGAAGCCTCTTCCTCGATAGATGAGGGCCTCCAAACTGCATCTTTGCCCACACCTACATACAGGAAAATTGATTTAAATATATGGAAAGAATCTCGTTCAAACTACCAAAGATGCAAGAAAGAAGCTCACCATGATTTTTGGCCTCCCATCGGCCCTTTGACAAATCAAGCCACAAGCGCTCGACATATATGGAGGTTGAAACTAGATCCCGTACCCAGTTCTTGAGATCGAAGACAGCACCGGGCATCCAAGGAACCGCTGCATCACAAAAATGGGGATATCGGTGAGAAAAGGAACGAAGGGGCAAAATAGTAGGAGATAACAACAGAATTGCACTTACGCTTCATGTTCCACTCCTCGGGAAAGGACATCTTTTCAGTCGGAATCAGGTCCGAAGTCCTTACTCGAACGAACCTTCTCATCCAGCCTCGATCCCTATCCTCGTCTATACTCGAGAACAGAACCTTGGTAGCCCGACACTGAAGTTTTATTAACCCTCCTAGAAAGAGGCGAGGGCAGTATAATCGAATGAGATGGTCAAGGGTGAAAGGCATCCCCTCGATTTTGTTCACGAAGTAACGGATCAAAATAATGATCCGCCAAAAAGAAGGATGGATCTAGCCTAGGGTTATTTGGTATTGACGACAGAAGTCAATAATAACAGGGTCGAGGGGACCTAACGTGAAAGGGTAAGTATACACACTTAAAACCCCTTTCACGTAAGTGGTTATATCTTTATCAGAAGACGTGATTACTATTTCTTTGTTCTCCCAATTACAATCTTTCTTTAGCTGTTCGAGGTGCCTCTCAGTTATTGAACCTCGATGCAGGCTCACATCGCCCGGGAATCGACAAGCCTTTGTCGACCTTAAAATCAGACGTGAAAACACACGCCCGAGGAACGCATTCCTCAAGCCGTGGCTCCACCGGTGTTTTGTCGGCGGCAGGTTGTGAAGAAGAAGCTTTTTCTTTCTGAGGAATAGTTTTTAATGTTTTCGCCCTTTTTTTGGATTTAAAGAACGAGAATAGAAGGAGGTAACAACGATTTGGTTTTTTTTGAAGAAAGGTTTTTGCAAAGAAGAATTATAGATTTGTGAGTGAATTCAGAAAGTGTGAGAAAGAAGTTAGAAAATTTAGAGTTTGAAGATGTAAAAGTGATTAAATGTGAAAAGAGAGTTATTTATAGGTATAGCAATGGCGGTTCAATTTCAATAATGGATGACCACCATCTGATACGCATTAAATGCCTTAAAAAACTAAACCGACGGGACAACTATCACGTGCGTCATGATCGAGCCCAATGTGAACGTCAGCTTATATTTGATAGAGATGTTGTGAAATCATGTCATTTCTCGCTACATCCTTCCCGATAAATGAGGGAACTATCTGTATACGGTAAAAACCGGTTAGTCCTTCGTACGAACTGGTTTAAATAATAATGCATTGGATCAGAGAAGCGTCTTCATAATATCAGGTTGAGGTCCGAAGTCAGGCCACCAAGCTTTGAGCCCGAGGGACCGATCAATGTCGAGCTCGATGTCATTATCGAGCTCGAATCCAAGTCGAACTATGATGCAAAGTGAAGTTATCGAGCTTACGAGACAGAGACTGACCAATACTGACCCCGAATCAATAAAAGGATCCGAGTCAAAATCGAGCTTGAGTCAAGACCGAGAGTTTGAGTCAATATCGAGCTCATAGACAAGAGTCGTTGCAATCCCACTAGAGGAGAGAATCCTGACAGGAATTATGGAAAAGCTGATTTATCGTGGGTTTCCCACTATGTATTTTTAATTATATCTAAAGTAAGATCCCTCTACTATAAAGGGGATGATTATTATTTCTGTGAGGACCAAGTTTTTGCATACATTGTAACTGAGATATCATACACCCATATATTGAAGAGTTATCCTTTTTTAGCTTGATAAATCGATTCATCTTGCCTAATCTGTAAATTATCTTCTTCCCAACTTTGCTTATTTTTCATTCTTTATAGTCAACACTTGATATTTCTATTCATTCTTACGATTTGTGTCAAGTTATACCACATACCCTTAGAACTACATACAAATTCAACTCAATCCATTTTTCGGGTAAACAATTTATAAGGAGTGGAAAAATAACTAACGCACCTTTCTATGAAAGATGCATCCTTTAGAAAAGGATGGCACCTTTTACCAATATTATTTAGTGTTTTATTTAATTATTTTTGTTATTAAATATAAAAGTATGTTACTAAAAGGGTATTTTAGTCTTTTAACTTTCTAATTTAGAGCTTCCCGCTTTTAAATTAGTATAGATAAAAACCAAAAAATAGCACGTCCTATTTTGTGACCTTATAAATTAAGAGAAATTATAGTAATTAAATGAGTGTGGTAGAAATAAAAAATAAATTCAAACAAACTAATAAATAATAACATGACAACATAATAATATTAAGTATTGAATAATTCAAAAATAAGGTATAAATATAGAAAAAAGAAATATTAAACTTTTTATCATAAAGTGAAAAGAAGGATATTTTTTTAAAATATTTGAGTAGAGTTTTTAAAGTATGATAAAAGGGTCGTGCTTTAGATAAAGTCACATAATTAATGTCTAATAGATAAGATAAAGTATTAAAGTATTAGTAAATACTAGAAATAAATTAGAGATAATATGAAAATATTTATACTAAGAATTAGTTTAGAAAATAAAATAAAGAAAATACATAATACTTACAAATATATTAACAAATTAAAATAATTTAAGAATTCCAAGCAGTAAATAAATAGTTTATTAAAAATTAAAATAATATATATATATATGTATATATATATATATATATGTATATGTATATATATATATATATATATATGTATATATATATATATATATATATATATAAAATATAATAT
>AWOL01S0007645.1:69666-89748 GCA_000715115.1 Nicotiana otophora | reverse complement strand
ATGTATATATATATATATATATATATATAAAATATAATATTAAAATATAATAGTGGATAATGATATTAAACAAAGTGCCAAGTTAATAAAAAATCACATAAAAACGTGATAATACTATATATTAGATAGCATAATACCAAAAATATAGAAAAAAATAAGAAATCAAAATAAAAAAATCCAATATTAGAAATGGAAGGGAAAGAACTTGAAATTAAAATACTCTTAAAGTTAGATGAGAACGCTTAAACTATGGAGGACCACGAAAGTGTTACTAGATAAAGAAAAATAAAATCTTGATAAAAAATTAAAATTTCAAAATATAAAATAAATGTCGCGTAAAGGTAACTTTACTAATGAAAATTAAAAATTAAATTTATATCTTGAAACTAATAGAGAAAGAAAATTTAATGGCACGTAATACAAAAGCTAATCGAAGAAAACTCAATAAATTTGGAACATAACAATGAAAGAACTTATGTATTAATATCTTGATCATAGATAAAATATTAATGTAATAAACTAATTAAATTTTTATAGCCGGGAAGAGAATATATAAAGAAAAAATATTGATAGTGTGAGGATACTTATACTTTGAATTAATTTAAATAAATAAATTAAATAATTGGATAATATAATATTATTTATATATTTAAATGATAAAAGAGTTTTGAGTAAGATGATAAAGTATAAAAATACATTAAATTTGAATAATTAAAATTTTTTTATTTATCAACGATTATTAAAAGGATAATAATCAAGACATTAAGTCAGTTGGTAAATAAAAAGTCATATAAGAGTATAACAATATTAAGTAATAATAATACAATAACAATAAGCAAAGAACAAAAAGAGAACAAAAATGTAGAAGAATAAGACATATTTAAACTTGAGATATAACACAAAGTGGTAGTCTGACCAACGATGGTGTATGGGGCGGAGTGTTGACACCAATCAAGATTGCTCATGTCCAGAAGATGAAGGTAGTAGAGATGAGGATGCTGCGATGGATCTGCGGGCACACCAGGTTAGATAGAATCAGAAATGAGGTTATTCGCGACAAGGTGGGTGTGGCCCCCTATTCATGAGAACAAGATGCAAAGAGGGCCGCTTAGGTGATTTGAGCAAGTGAGTAGGAGGAGCACAGACGCCCCGGTGAGGGGATGTGAGAGGCTGACATTTGAGGGACTACGGAGAGGTAGAGGTAGGCCAAAGAAGATGTGGAGAGAGGTGATTAGGCAAGACATGGTGCAACTTCAGCTGATCGAGGACATGACCCTTGATGGGAAGGTATGGAGGTCGAAGATTAGGGTAGTAGAGTAGGTAGTCTAGAGTGTTCATATGTAACGACCCGACCGGTCGTTTTGAGAATTTAAGTTCCGTTCGGTGGCATAAGGTCTTTTACAACTTCATACTATATGTATCGACTTGCATGCATGGTTGAATTCAGTTACCGGATGATTCAGAGTCGAATTGGAAGAAGGATTCTAGTTTTGGAAGCTTAAGCAGTGAGAATTTGACCGGAATTTGACTTTTATGTAAATGATTCCGGAATGGGTTTTGGATGATCTCAACAGCTTTGTATGGTGATTTTGAACTTAGGTGTGCATCCAGATTTATATTTGGAGGTCCGTAGAGTAATTTGTGGCATTTCAACGGAAGTTGGAAAAGTTAAAGTTTGGAGGATAGAGAGGTTTGACCCATAGTTGACTTTGGCGATATCGGGGTCGGAATGTGATTCCGAGAGTCGGAATAGTTTCGTTATGTTATTTGGGACTTCTCTGCAAAATTTGACGTTATTCTGGGAAGGTTTGATTGGTTTTGGCACGAGTTTTCGAAGTTCGGAGAATTGGAAGTTCATAAGTTCGATTCATGATGCGATTCGTAGTTTCGTCGATGTTTGATGTGATTTGAGACCTCGAGCGGGTCCGTGTTAGGTTATAGAACTTGTTTGTGTGTTTAGATGGGGTCCCAAGGGCCTCGGGTATGTTTCAGACGAGTTTTAGAGGACTTTCATAGTCTTGGTCAGGTCTGGTTCTGGTGTCTCGCACCTGCGACACTTTGGAGCGCAGGTGCGGCTCCGCTTCTGCGTGAGTATGGTCGCTTCTGCGATCTTTGAGGTATGGGAGCTAGCCCTCTTCTGTGGATGCTGGCACGCAGGTGCGAAGGTCGCTTCTGTGGTTCTGTGATCACTTCTGTGAAGGAGTCTGCTTCTGCGGTCCTCTCATTTGGTTCTGAGCTCCGCAGGTGCGGCTATGTCGTCCGCAGATGCGGACCTGGGCCTGGTAAGTTAACTTTGCAGATGCGAACGTTTCTCGCAAATGCGATTGCGCAGATGCGCTTAATTGCCCGCAGATGCGGAAATTCTGGGCATAATCATAAAAGTCGAGGGTTTGGTCATTTCTTCATATTTTGAGTTTTGAAATTCGGATTTGGGAGCTTCTTTTGGGGGTTTTCAATCAAATCAATTGGGTAAGTATTCTTCACCTAGAATCTAACACATTCCAAGATTTTATCTTCATTTTCATCATTTAATTTGTGTTTTTAGTTGAGGAAAATGTTAGTTTTTGAAGAATTCAAAATGAAAAATCACGATTTGAGGGAGGAAATAGTATTGGAATTTGATAATTTTAGTATGGGTGAACTCGTAGAGGAATAGGTGTTCGGGTTTTGTAAACTTTGTCGGGTTCCGAGGTGCGGGCCTGGGGGTCGAGTTTTAGATTCTTATAAAGATTGAGACTTTATGATCCGAAATAGTTTCTTAGAAGTGTTATTTGTGCTTTCAAGTTATTTTGGTTAGATTTGAGCCGTCCGGAGGTTGTTTCACCCGAAAAGTTTATTTTAGAGTACCGGTTTGTCTTTTTTGAGGTAAGTATCTTGCATAACCTTGTGTGGGAGAACTACCCCTTAGGATTTGAGTCTTCTGTGTTGATTGTAGTCCGTGTACGCGAGGTGATGAGTACGTGCTCAGACTTATTTGTGGAAAGTTGGCCTTTTAGGGTTCTTAGGTCCTTCTATTCAATGTGTATGAAGTTGTTCTGGATACGTTTGAGTTCCTATTTGCTAGTTTCACCTCTACATGCTTTAATGAGAGTTAATTGCTTTAGGATTCACTCTTATTGTCTATTTGACTCATATTTGATTTTACTGAAGATTTTACCTCTTCTATCGTCATGCTATCTTTTCATAACTGCTTATCTTTAATTGAAATTATTATTATCTCATCCTATAATTGTTTAGTCTTAATTGGAGTTATGATTATCTTCTGCTGCTTATCCTTAATTAAACTGTTGAATATCTTTCGCAATTTCTCAACCTAAAAAGGAGTTTAGATAACCTGTATCTTAGTTGACTTGCCTTTATTTGGAACTATTTGACTCGTGTTGACTTCCTTATTGTTGACTTGAATATTGTGGAATCATTGCTACAGTTTAGCTTTCCCTTGTTAAGATGTTTTCTTTATGCCTAGCATTCTTTACTGTGGTTATTCCTTGCGAATGAGTTTCTACCGTCTCTTTGTGATTTAAAGTTCTTGAGTTGATTTACTCGTCGTACATTGTATTATTGTCATTGCTATTGTTGTACTTGTTGTGGTGATGTATGAGATTTCTGCCGTGTTGTAACTCTTATCTCTATTGGTTATACTGCATATTTACTTTGGGACTACGGAACGGTATTCTGGGAGATCTCCCTGTTCTACGTATTTACTTTGGGACTACAGAACGATATTCCAGGAGATCCCCCTATTCTGCTTATTTATTTTGGGACTACGGAAAGGTATTCCGGTAGACCCCCCTACATATTTACTTTGGGACTACGGAACGATATTCTGGGAGATCCCTCTGTTCTGCATATTTACTTTGGGACTACGAAATGGTATTCCCGGAGATCCCCCTGTTCTTCAAATTTACTTTGGGACTACGGAACGGTATTCTGGTGATCCCCCCTGCATATTTACTTTGGGACAACAGAACGGTATTCCGGGATATCCCCCTGTTCTGCAAACATTCTACGTGATGTCTGTTCTTTTTCTTATGCTTACTAGATGGTATGAACTATGTTAGGACACTTGCAAAAACATACATGTGACTAAGCACCCTTAACAGATAAGAGGTTTTCTTGATATTGTTGAGTATAGATGCACACCCTTGTTTACTCGCCTTCTATGTGAGAATGACTCTATTCGGCTCATGAGTTGTCAGCATGATTATGAGGTGTGATGAGGGCACATGATGCCAAGTGTTAGGGTTTAGGTATTGAGACCCGTGATCCGAGGTTCAGCACTTCGTGAAGTTGACTAAAATCCGATGTGAGAGATGTCGTAGTTGCTGAGTTATTATTTGTCCCTACTGTATCTACGCTTTCAGATTTAAGTTGTGTTTCCGCTCACTCTTCTGTGTTTTTATTATGGTATTCTGCTGGTACTTTTTGTCTTTCCTTTCTTATTGTAATTACTGTATTGATAGTCATATTGCATAGTTTCCATGTAGAAATCATGCACTATTGTTCCTATACTTATGCTTGTTCAGTTTATTAGACCAGTGGGTGTCTTGATTAGTCCTCATCACTACTTCACCGGGGTTAGTCCTAATACTTACTGGGCACCGCTGTGGTGTGCTCATATTACACTTCTGCATATTTTTGTGCAGATCCGGATATTGATCGTTAGTAGCTATGCAGATTCTTGCTGAGGAGACTCAAGGTAAACAAGTCGCCGCATTCGCAGGCTTCAGAATCACCTTCCTATTTTGTATTCACACTGTTTTTCTTATTTTCAAACAGTTGTATTTAGAATTTGTAGTAAACTCTGTAGAGCTTATGACTTGTACTACCGGTTTTGGGAAATTGTAAATTCTGTAAAGATTTCTATATCAAGACTGTTAGATCTTCTTTATTATTGTTGTTATTAATGTTAGGCTTACCTAGTCCATAAGACTAGGTGCCATCATGATACCCAATTGAGGGAAAATTGGGTCGTGACAAGTTGGTATTAGAGCTTTAGGTTCATAGGTACTACAATTCATAAGCGAGTTTAGTAGAGTCTTGGAGATCAGTACGGAGACGTCTGTATTTATCTTCGAGAGGTTACAGAACTATTAGGACAATCTCACTTCCTTCATTCCTATCGTGCAAGTTCATTGATCTCGAAGTTTGAACTTTTATCATTCCATTCTCTCACAGATGGTGAAGAAACGAGCTGTAGTTCCTAATGATGTTACCCCTGGAGAGAATGTCGCTAGGGGCAAAGGCAGAGGCCGACGAGGAGTACGTGCCGCAACTAGAGCACCTACCAGAGAAGCCGTTGAGGAGCCGCCAGTAGTTCCAATTAGGGGGCAGGTACCGGAGGCTCCTGGTGTTATCCCTGGACTTCAGGAGACCCTGACAGAGTTCCTGGGCATGTTTGGTACCTTGGCTCAGGCGAGGTTGATTCCGGTTGTGTTACATCTCGCTTTTCGTACGATTAAAGTTTTGTCTTCAGTTAATTGACGTAGACTCGGAGATGAGATTTTCTTGAGATTATAAGCATTTATGATATTTATATCAAGCAATAAGTTAGTGCCGTGAAAGAAAAAGGGTAAACGAATGAAAGAAAATGAGTTTCGTTGAAGGTTATCGATTTGGGATAAAATACGGTCCGAGCGATAATACCCGATATTTATGGACTAGTGCCATACAAGGTAATACATGACCATGATAGGAAGGTGTACAAGGTATGTTAAAAGTGAGTAGTATTTTAAGTAAGTTGAGATAATTCTTAATTATGTGAGAAATTGATTAATTATTGGGTAACGGGATATTACCTAATTAACAAAAGAATTATGAATAAAGATTAAAACCACCCCACCCCCACGTGGCAGCAAGACACCACCAAACCATATGACTCTTAGTCATTATGGGTTAGGTGGCAATCAATTCAACATAAGGCAATCTGAAACTACGTATCTTTCAATTCAAAGATAGATATGTATTCAAAGATATCAAAGATAGATATGTATCTTTCAACAATTTAAAGATAGATATGTATCTTTCAACAATTTAAAAGAATAGCAACGTAGAAGGCAATCTGAAGCAACACAGAAGGGCACAAAGCTTCAATAATTCAAATAGAGATTTCATAGTATCTTAAGCAACGTGAGATTTTGCAATTTTAAGGAAGTACGGTGTAATCCTTCTCAAGAATATCACATGGATGTTTCCCTACTCTAGGTATGTTAAGGCTAAGCCCTTCCTTCATTTTGGAATGATCTCATAATTACATATGTTTGATAACGAGACATAAATAGAAGTTCATACTCCCGAATTTATATATTATCCTAGTCTCATAAGTTAAAGTATTCTCTCTTATCGAGACTTTATGTTCAATTGAGTATTATCTTCTTCCAGTCAAGAGAGCAGAGAATCTATATATACAGTATTACAGTATTTTCATTTCCATCAAGCTATAATCGATGGGCAGGCCCCTATTGGGCAACCTCTGATCAGATGGTAAGTTATATACCGAGCCTGCTGTGGCCGAGCACCTATGAGCGAGCCTCATTGGCCGAGATACGGATCCTAGTATGGACGAGTGCCTATGAGCGAGCCTACTACGACATAGTAGTGTTATATATATATATATATATATATATATATATATATATATATACCGAGCCTTATAGGGCCGGACAACTATTTTATTTACTATATTGAGAGAGCTGAGTCAGTATTAGTAGGTGAGCATATCTTCAAATTATCTTTGACTCCCAATTACTTTCAGCTATTATATTATCAGTTCAGTTTCAGCTTTCAGTTATATTATTGCCTTGCATACTCGGTATATTATTTCGTACTGACGTCCCTTTTTCTGGGGACGATGCATTTCATGCGTGTAGGTTTAGATAGACAGGAGGGTAGACCTCCTCAGTAGGTATTTCCCAAGTTCAGCTTTATCGGTAAGCTCCACATCCTTCGGAGTTGCCGAGTCTAGAAGTTTTGTGTACATCTTGTGCATATATGCATATAGGTTATGGGTAGGTCGGGGCCCTGTTCCGATCACGGTACATCCATCAGTAGAGGCTTGTAGACATATCCTGTCAGTTAGTGCAGTATGTTGGGCTTGTAGGCCCTGTATGTATATTTTGTTGGCTTGTCAGTTGTAGTAGTTATGACGGCCTTGCCGGCCCAACTTTATATTAACATTTAGTCAGCGTTAGTTTCCATTCAGTTTTATATTTTGCTTCGCAAATTGTCTTGCAATGTTGCCCCTTGCCAAAGTATGACATTATATGTCCAAAGTTCCTGAGTCGCAAGTTGGTACGCAAGGATAGATGAGGCACCGGGTGCCGGTCTCGCCCCCAGGCTCGGGGCGTGACAAGTTTCACTAGCTACTTCACAGACCGGGGGAGGGACTCAGACTCCCGCCGCTCACACTCCAGAGCAGCGAGTTCACGTTGGTGAGGTTCCAGGTGTCATGGAGACACAACATGTGGTCCAGTTCAGCCCATGGTCAGGGTAGCAGCATTCGAGGATGAGCAACTTAGACTTGCAAGGTTCAAGAAATACGACCCTCCTACATTCAGTGGTTTGGCTTCAGAGACTGCATAGGGTTCTCTGGAGGAGTGCCATCGCATTCTACACACTATGGGTATTGTTGATACGAGTGGGGTTGTTTTTACTACGTTTCAACTTAAGGGAGCGGCTTATCAGTGGTGGAGGGTGTATGAGTTGGGTAGCCCAGCCGATGCAGCTTCACTTTCATAGGTTCAGTTTTTAGAGATATTCCTGATATAGTTTGTACCTCATTCCCTTCGGGATGCATGACGCGCAGAGTTTGAGCGGCTGCGCCAGGGCACTATGTCAGTATTAGAGTATGTCGTCTGATTCAGTGATTTGGCCAGACATGCACCTGCCTTGGTCGGTACAATTAGAGAGCAAGTCCGTAGATTCATTGAGGGTCTCAGGCATGATATTCAGTTTAGCATGGCTCAGAAGTTAGAGTTAGATGTGTCATTTCAGTAGGTGGTAGGGATCGCTCGCCGGTTAGAGCGTATGTGGGATCGGGAGCTAGAGGGTAGACGAGATCAAGAGGGAGAGTACAGGAAGGCCAGGAGGCCTCGTAGACCGGAGAAATCTGCTGGTCCTTATTTTGGAGGCAGGGTACGACATGGTAGAGGTTTTGTGGGTCAGCCAGTTTAGTTTACCCTTCCGACTTCGCACAATGTTTCAGGTGCTCAAGGGTCTCAGAGTACTCGTACTGCACAGTTTCCACAACCACGTCATCAGAGGTTGCTTTGAGTGTGGAGATATCAGCCACATGGTGAGAGATTGTCCCAGGCTTCGGACAGGTGTGTCACAGCGGGATATTCAGGCGAGTAGGGGACGCCCAAGAGGGGGAGTCCTGACCCAATGATGTGTTTCATATAGTAGGCCGGAGGCTGTTATGCCAGATGTTATCATACATGTATGTTATGATTTGTTATAGAATGTACCATTCATATTTCGTTTTGGTTCTGCTTATCAGGGCGACTTCCCTATTTGTTGCTCCACTTATAATTCTGTTTCATGATTTGGCACTCTGTTTACGTGTTGCCCCTGTTGGGAGATCTTTATGAGTAGTAGTCGTGCATATCATTTTTTTTATTCATTATTGAGAGTTACGAGACTAGTAGTGAATTCATGTTGTCCTTTACGGTAGGCTTAATGTGATTCCCTGAGTATTTTGGTTACGAGCTGTGATTTGAAACTCTACCGGGGTGAGAGTTCAGTGAGTGTTGTGATTTTTATGGCAGAGCTGAGTTAGTGGAAGATTTCAATTGGTATGATATATATTCGATCTGTGATTTAGAATTTAGGGCGAGACCCTCGTGATTTCATGTGATTTGATGTGTTCGAACCGGGCTGTGTACCGCGATAAAAGTTATATAAGGATGGGATCCTTGTGACTTGTTCATATGCTTTAATTCTTTCCTTGTTATACTGTTTTGTAGGTTAGTACTGATAGAGAGTTGTGCCTGTCGGGCTTGTTTGATAGTTCCCTTATGTGTTTCTCTTTTCATATTCAGTCATTTTCGTTCTGTGCTTCTTAAGCTTTAGCTTACGGGGTGTGTGCCCGGTGATGTTAGTTGTGTCTTGGTGATTCAGATGTCTAGTTGTGAGGTCTTCGTGTTTCTTGCATAATTGTCAGTGTTATGGAGGTTTAAACCATAGTTCTACCGGATATGAGGCTAATTGCCCGTGCTGGGTTGATTTCGGGCAGCTATTGTGATCAGAAGTGTTATTATGGGCCTATGTGTGGTGTGTTATGTTGTGTGGGCATACCTTTTGGGTGTAGGCATGAATTGATGCAGCTGGTTGAGACTGATACCGGATACCGATTTAGAATCGGGTCTTTTGGAAATGAATAAAAGGTGAGAATTTAGGGTATGAGGCTTATCGGTGTCGGTAGAAAGGCTAAATTCCAGCTGAGATGGTGTCGTCAGGCTTATGTAGATTGGGGTGACGTGAGATCACCCATGGGTGTATGTTGGACGTTTGCATTCAGTGATTTGAGGACTTCAAGGTGAACCTTGACACGTTCGAGGACGAACGTTTGTTTAAGAGGGGGAGGATGTAACGACCCAGCCGATCGTTTTGAGAATTTAAGTTCCGTTCAACGGCCTAAGGTCTTATACAACTTCATATTATGTGTATCGACTTGCGTGCGTGGTTGAAATCAGTTAGCGGATGATTCAGAGTCGAATTGGAAGAAGGCCTCTAGTTTTTGAAGCTTAAGCGGTGAGAATTTGACCGGAATTTGACTTTTGTATAAACGTCTCCGGAATGGATTTTAGATGATTTCAACAGCTTCGTATGGTGATTTTGAACTTAGGCGTGCGTCCGGATTTGGATGTGTCACGACCCAAAATCAAAAAAAGTCATGATGGCGCCGGATACCACTGTCCGGCAAGCCAACCATAATCAATTAACTTAATTACCCTTTTTAGTATTTTTTAAATAAAAATTTCTTCAATGAAATTACAACAACAACAACCCAGTAATATCCCACTAGTGGGGTCTGGGGAGGGTAGTGTGTACGCAGACCTTACCCCTACCCCGAAGGAGTAGAGAGGCTGTTTCCGAAAGACCCTCGGCTCAAAAAAACAAAAGGACAAAAGGGACAAAAAGGGATAAAAAGGGAGACAATATTAGTATCACAACAACAATCATAGGATAAATAGGAACAGCATGAAATCCAGAAGAAAGATGCAAAGTAAAGGGAGATAATATTAGTAAATATTAGTATCACCACAACAGTCATAAGAAAAATAGGAAATCATGAAATCTAGAAGAAAGATGTAAAGCAAAAGCGATAGCTAGTAAATAGGACCTGCACTGAAAAGAGAAATAGTAAGCCACAACATTCCCATTAATTATCTTAGAAAAAAAAAGAAAAAAGAAACCTACATGGCTAGTCCTACCATGTTACGAAGTAAGGCACGACTCAACTACCTCCTAACTTACAACCCTAATACTCGACCTCCACATCTTCCTATCAAGTGTCATGTCCTCGGAAATCTGGAGCCTCGCCATATCCTTCCTGATCACCTCTCCCCAATACTTCTTAGGCTGCCCTCTACCTCTTCTCGTGCCCTCCGTAACCAGCTGCTCACACCTCCGTACCGGAGCATCTGGGTTTCTCCTCTGAACATGTCCAAACCATCTAAGCCTCGCTTCCCGCATCTTGTCATCAATGGGAGCCACATGTACCTTCAATGAAATTGTAAAGATAAAACTCATAGAGTAAATGATAAATATTTTTAGCAACTAAATTTCTAAACAATTCACAACCATTCCCAAAATTCGGTGTCACAAGTGCATGAGAATTTACTAGGGAATTAAAAATAAAATACAACACATGTCCAGAATACAAATTAGACAAGAAAATATAATAACTCTGAAGGAGACTCTATTAGTTGCAGATAGTAATATAGAATGCAGCTCACCTATGTCCCCACAATTATTAACCACACTTCTGCGCCCACAAGGTCGCTATACATATATGTACTTGCACAATAAAATGTGTGCAGTATGAGTACAAAAACAACGTGTATCCAGTAAGTATCAAGCCTAATCTCGAAGTGGTAGAGACTAGATAGCCGACTTTGACACTCACTATGGTCAATAATAATAATTGGAATAAATTGTAATTATTCAAATCAGCATGGTTTACATAATTAACAATAATTTTATTTAATTAGCAGAAATAATAAAAATCCTTCAAATGCAATAATTTTCTAATTTATTTATTTAAATCATGCAATTTCAATAAAACTTCCAATTTATCAAATAGCTTTACAAGTTGCAATTCAACTTCAATAAATTTTTAATTTATCAATTAAATCTCATTTACAGGAATAACAATTAATTCCTTAACAAGCAAGAATAATAATTCATTAAATTCCAAGGATCTCTCAATTTATCAATTAGCTTCGCAAGCTGAAATAAAGTATTAAAGTATCGTATAATTATTATTATTAAGCACGATTTCTGCCGATGACGTACGGCCCGATCCAGAGTGTCGTGTACACTGCCGAGGGACGTGCGGCGCGATCCATAGATGCATCTATCCTGCCGAGACGTTCGGCCCGCTCCACAAAAAAGGAGGTCATTTTCTTATGTGCCTCCGGAAGGAGAGTATATTTATTATAAGATAAATTCGGGAGGAAGAACAATTTATTTTAACAATTAATTGATTTAAACAGAAAATCAAGCATAAGAGATTCCATCCTTTAATATCTTTATCTAATAATTCACAATATATTCATATATATATATATCAATTAATATTAATTAATCAAAGAATATAATTTACACAAGTAATGCATACTTTGAGTCCTAAACTACCCGGACTTTAGCATTAATAGTATCTATGCACGGACTCTCGTTACCTCGTGCGTACGTAGCCCCTTCAATTAGCAATAATTATTTAATTTTGATCACCTATGAGATAATTTCCCCCTCACAAGATTAGACAAGAGACTTACTTAGTCTTGCTCCAATTTAATCCACTAGAAGGCCTTTTCCACGATTATCCAACTCTCTCTGGCTCGAATCTAGCCAAAAATAATTCGATACAATTATTAAAAATTATAGGAATCAATTCTATAAGAAAATACTACATTTTCAATAAAAATTCCGAAATTAATTAAAAATTCGTCTGTGGGACCCACATCTCAGAATCTGGCGAGAGTTACGAAATATGAACGCTCACTCAACCACGAGTCTACCCATACCAAAATCACTAAATTCCGCTAACAATTCAGCCCTCAAATCCTCAAATCTATCCAAGAGGGTTTTCAAACTTTTCCAACTTAATTCACCAATTAAATGATAAAAATAGTGATGGATTCGGCTAATTTAACCAATATTGAATTAAGAACACTTACCCCATTATTTTCTCTGAAAATTTCTCAAATATCGCCTAAATCCGAGCTCCAAATCCCCCACAACCAGTGATTTCTTCTACGCGATCACGAACTTCCTCATGTGATAGCGTAGCACAAATATTTTTCTGCCCAAACATTAACCCTACGCGATCATCAAGTCACACACAATCGCGATGCATCAGGTTCTGACTCTACGCGATCGCATCCCTCTTCATGCGATCGCGTAGCACAAATGCGTGGCCCAGCTTCCTCTCAAATTTCCACTATGCGATCACAAACAATGTCACGCGATTGCAATAAACACACTGGCTAATCCTACGCGATCGCAGACGTGTCCACGCGATCGCAGTGAACAAATTCCCAACTGCCCAAATTAACCCTACGCGATCGCAACCCCATTCACACAATCGCGTAGAACAAATTCACCTCTTCCTAAATTACCCTACGCGATCGCAGACCAACTTACGCGATCGCGTATAAGGATACCAGAAGAAAATACCAACAGTTATCAGCGGTGTTCCAAAGGCCAAACGTGATCCGTTAGACGTTTGAAACTCACCCGAGCCCATCGGGACCTCGACTAATTATACCAACAAGTCCCAAAATATCATATGAACTTAGTCAAACCCTCAAATCACACTAAACAACGCTAAAACCATGAATCATCCCCCAATTCAAGCTTAATGAAACTTAAGATTTCCAACTTCTACATTATATACCGAAACCTATCAATTCAAGTCCGATTGACCTCAAATTTTGCACACAAGTCATAAATGACATAACTGAGCTATAAAATTTTCGGAACTGGATTCCGACCCCGATATAAAAAAGTCAACTCCCCGGTCAAACTTCCAAACTTAAATTCTTGTTTTAGCCATTTTAAACCTAATTTAACTACAGACTTCCAAATGAAATTCTGAACATGCTCCTAAGTCTAAAATCATCATACAGAGCTATTGCAACCATCAAATCCCAGTTCCGAGGTCGTTTTATCAAAATGTTGACCGAAGTCAAACTTAGCATTTGAAGGTTGACTTAAGGAACTAAGTGTTCCGATTTCAATCCGAACACTTCCAAATTCTAAACCAACCATCCTCACAAGTCATAAATCAATAAAAGCACATTCGGGGAGTTTTATTTTAGGGATCAGGGTTCTAAAAGTTAGAATGACTGGTTGGGTCATTACAGGAGGAATGTAGGGTAATTTGAGGCATTTCGGCGGAAGTTGGAAAAGTTGAAGTTTGGAGGATGGAGAGGTTTGAACTATAGTTGACTTTGGTGATATCAGGGTCGGAATGCGATTCCGAGAGTCGGAGTAGTTTCGTTATGTTATTTGGGACTTGTTTGCAAAATTTGACGTTATTCCGGGTAGGTTTGATTGGTTTCGGCCCGAGTTTTCGAAGTTAGGAGAATTAGAAGTTCATAAGTTCGATTCATGATGTGTTTCGTAGTTTTGTCGATGTTTAATGTGATTTAAGATCTCGAGCGGGTCCGTGTTAGGTTATAGAACTTGTTTGTGTGTTTAGACAGGGTCCCGAGGGCCTCGAGTGTGTTTCCGACGAGTTTCAGAGGTCTTTCATAGTCTTGGTCAGGTTTGGTTCTGGTGTCTCGCACCTGCGACACTTTGGAGCACAGGTGCGGCTCCTCTTCTACGTGAGCCTGGTCGCTTCTGCTATCTTTGAGGTCTGGGAGCTAGATTGCTTCTGCGGATGCTGGCACGCAGGTGCGAAGGACGCTTCTGCGGTTCTGTGATCGTATCTGTGAAGGAGTCCGCTTCTGCGGTCCTGTCATTCGCTTCTGTGTGCCGCAGGTACGGCTATGTCATCTGCAGATGTGGACCTAGGCCTGGTAAGTTAACTTCGCAGATGCGAACATTTCTCGCAAATGCAATTGAGCAGATGCGCTTAATTGCCCGCAGGTGCGGAAATGCTGGGCAGAATCATAAAATTCGAGGGTTTGGTCATTTCTTCATATTTTGAGTTTTGAACTTCGGATTTGGGAGATTCTTTTGTGGTTTTTCAGGCAAATTGATTGGGTAAGTGTTCTTCACCTAGAATGTAACATATTCCATGATTTTATCTTCATTTCCATCATTCAATTTGTGCTTTTAGTTGAGGAAAATGTTAGTTTTTGAAGAAAAAGTTTCAAAATGAAAAATTACGATTTGAGGGACAAAATGGTACAAGAATTTGATAATTTTAGTATGGGTGAACTCGTAGCGGAATGGGTGTTTAGGTTTTGTAAAATTTATCGGGTTCTGGGGTGCGGGCCCAGGGGTCGAGTTTTGGGTTGATTTTTAGATTCTTATAAAGTTTGAGACTTTATGATCCGAAATAGTTTCTTATAAGTTTTATTTGTGCTTTCAAGTTATTTTAGTTAGATCTGAGCCGTCCGGAGGTCGTTTCATCCGAGAAGTTTATTTTAAAGTACCAGTTTATCTTCTTTTAGGTAAGTATCTTGCCTAACCTTGTGTGGGGGAACTATCCCTTAGGATTTGAGTCTTCTGTGTTGATTGTAGTCCGTGTACGTGAGGTGATGAGTGTGTGCTCAGACTTATTTGTGGAAAGTTGGACTTTAGGGTTCTTAGGTCCTTCCATTCACTATTTATGAAGTTGCTCTGGATACGTTTGAGTTTCTATTTGCTAGTTTCACCTCTACATGCTTTAATTAGAGTTAATTGCTTTAGGATTCACTCTTATTGTCTATTTGACCCATATTTGACTTAACTGAAGATTTTACCTCTTTTATCGTCATGTTATCTTTTCATAACTGCTTATATTTAATTGAAATTATTATTATCTCATCCAATAATTGTTTAGTCTTAATTAGAGTTATGATTATTTTCTGCTGCTTATCCTTAATTGAATTGTTGAATATCCTTCGTAATTGCTTAACCTCAAAAGGAGTTTAGATAACCTATATCTTAGTTGACTTGCCTTTATTTGGAACTTTTTGACTCGTGTTGGCTTCCCTATTGCTGACTTGAATATTGTGGAATCGTTGCAACATTTTAGCTTTCCTTTGCTAAGTTGTTCTCTTTACTCCTAGCATTCTTTACTGTGGTTATTCCTTGTTAATGAGTTTCTACCGTCTCTTTGCGATTTAATGTTCTTGAGTTGATTTACTCGCCGTACTTTGTATTACTGTCATTGTTGTTGTTGTACTTGTTGTGGTGATGTACGAGGTTTCTGCCGGGCTGTAACTCTTATCTCTGTTGGTTGCACTACATATTTACTTTGGGGTTATGGAACGGTATTCCGGGAGATCCCCCTGTTCTGCATATTTACTTTGGGACTACGGAATGGTATTCGGGGTGATCTCCCCGGCATATTTACTTTGGGACTACGGAACGGTATTTCGGGAGATCCCCCTATTCTGAAAACATTCTATCCCTATTATGCAAACATTTTACGTGTTGTCCGTTCTTTTTCTTATGCTTACTAGTTGGTATGAACTATGTTAGAACACTTGCACTAGCATACACGTGGCTAAGCACCCTTAACAGATAAGAGGTTTTCTTGATATTATTGAGTATAGATGCACACCCTTGTTTACTCGCCTTCTATGTGAGAATGTCTCTATTCGGCACGTGAGTTGTCAGCATGATTTGTCCCTGCTATATCTGCGCTTTCGGATTTAAGTTGTGTTTCCGCTCACTCTTCTGTGTTATTATTATGGTATTCCGCTGGTACTTGTCGTCTTTCCTTTCTTATTGTAATTACTGTATTGATAGTCATATTGCGTAGTTTCTATGTCGAAATCATGAACTGTTGTTCCTATACTTATGCTTGTTCAGTTTATTAGACCAGTGGGTGTCTTGACTAGTCCTCGTCACTATTTCACCGAGGTTAGTCCTGATACTTACTTGGCACCACTGTGGTGTACTCATACTACACTTCGCAGGCTTCAGAGTCACCTTCCTATTTTGTATTCACACTGTTTTTACTTATTTCCAAACAGTTATATTTAAAAGTTGTATTAAACTTTGTAGAGCTTATGACTTGTACTACCGGTTTTGTAAAATTATAAATTCTGTAAAGATTTCTATATTGAGACTGTTAGATCTTCTTTATTATTGTTGTTATTCAATAAATGTTAGGCCTACCTAGTCCCTAAGACTAGGTGCCATCACGATACCCAACAGAGGGGAAATTGGGTTGTGACATCATAACAATAGTATAGGCATGCAGTCTCGCTTTCTGTTGGTAGTAGGTTTTTATGACTAACAGTTGTTTTCATTCATTGTTGATCACCTTACTATCTTGTTGTTTTTATTCTGCTTTTATATGGCTTTTTTGTACTATCCCTTCTTGTCTATATTTTCATAATGTGGTGCTTATGCTTTCCTGAACCTAGGGTCTATTGGAAACAACCTCTCTATCCTCACAAGGTAGGGGTAAGGTCTGCGTACACACTATCCTCCCCAGATCCCACAATGTGAGATAATACTGGGTATGTTGTTATTGTTGTTGTTGTTGTTAATATGCTAGAACAAGATAGATCCCAACGTGACATGTTTAGTATGCTTTAATATTGATCGCTGAACGAAATGCAAGTAATAAAATCAAGGAATTATGTTGTTATAGATTTAAAAAGAAAAGAAAATAGTTATCCACTATAAAATTTGAAAAATTATTCCATGTCCTCTTCTTAATTAATATCTAATTATTATCTATAATATTTATGTGAAACTTTACATACTAAGGTTATTTGCACATAACCTAAATAATCTAAATCATAATTTGATATAGTTTGTATCCGCGCATGGCGCGGGTACTAATACTAGTTTTATTATTATGAATCATCAAAAGATTCACTAATTTATTCTCGGCGATGTAATCCATTTTTCCTTTTAGGTATATAATTATAATCTTTATTTTCATTTCTTTTCCTTTTCCCTCATGAGATGTAGCTTTTTCCTTTTATTTTTTCTTTCTTAATTTGTGAAGGTAACATTGAAGGTTATTTATCTTCTATGCTCTAACTAAATATTTTATAAAATTAATTAGAATTAAACAAGTAACCATATAAAATTGAAATAGATCCAAAAGATTTTATTTTATAAAATTAAACTGAAAATACTCTTTATTCTCTATGTTTATACTTTATATTATAAAAACCAAAAAATAGCACGTCCTATTTCGTGACCTTATAAATTAAGAGAAATTATAGTAATTATAGAATTTTAGCTTTTTAACACGTAGATTTTTAGCCAACACGATACTTAAATTTGAAATAAATTAGTTATCATTCGAACATACAAAGATGATCAACTTAATTAAAATAGTTAGATGTTTCCTTCTACCGCTTTGGTGCCTCTATCATGTTGAGTAATATGTCTTTTATATTGATGCCTCTTGCAAATGCAATATAAAGTTATATGGATGAGAAAACATGTTAGCGCAAGTGTAGTACAATATTGAAGATCGTTTGACCATTTATCATTGAAAAGCAGGTGTACTTATTTTTAAATAAATTTATTTTAAAACGAAACCAACAACGGAAATAATTATAACAACCCCCCAAGACTGGTAGTACTGAGTCATGAACTGTAACATAATACATGAAATGATCTCAATGATCGAATACTCAATACTGTTTGATTAAAAATTAACAGTACAATGAAATGAACAGACTCCAAGGGACTGCGACGACCAAACAACTCTATCTTGAATCCTTGCGATCACACTCTAACTCTGTCCGGGTCCGATACCTCCAATACCTGACTCTGCATAAAAATATGCAGAAGTGTAGTATGAGTACACCACGGTCGGTACCCAGTAAGTATCAAGACTAACCTCAGTGGAGTAGAGACGAGGTACAGTCAAGACACTCACTAGTCAAATAACCTGTATAATATAGCAGTATACAATAGTACTGAAAAACAACTAGCAATGATAACAACAAACGCAACTAGTGATATGACACCAAGGCAATAAGAATATCATAATTATTACTCAGGCGAATAAGGAACACAAGTACAATCAACAAGTCAAGTCCTTCAAATATAAATCCTTCACATATTATTCTTTAAGATAAATATCTTTCAAATATAATTCTTTCCAATAAATATATTTTCAAGTAAAAGTCACCATGTGACACCTCATTTCACAATCATAAAAATTTTGGGTCTCAGCCCACTTTCATATTTTTCACGGCACCTCGTGCCCATATTTCTATCACCATCACACCGACAACACACGTGTCAATAATAAAATCATCATATTTTTTTCCGGCACCTCATGCCCATATTAGTTTCATAACTGCACGGACAACTCACGTACCAAAATATTAATGTATATAAGATCCGCATGATCAATGTATTTTCAATAAAGTAAGATTAAAAATCTTTAAATCAAGTAAGAAATCAACAAAAAGATAAATTTATTTTAGAAATCGTTTGAGTGAGGAAAAATGATATTTTCATTAAAATAAAGCATCAGCTAAATTACTGATTTGGATATAGAATTTTATTAAATTAAACATACTAGAAATATTTCTTTTATTTAAAACAACTCAATCATCAAAAATAAGTACAACCCAAAAATACAAATCCTCAAAGTCTCGTACGAAAAAGTCAAGGTCAACGGAATACATCAAGAAATACAAAACACTTAATATTAAGTCAAATAATACATCACGAAAAACACAAGAATTTATAAATTACGGAAACATAAAATAACCAAATGCAAGTGCATCCATAGAAAAATATCAACAAAAGGGCACTCCCGAAGTACCGCTTCATAGTCCCAAAAGTAAATATGCAAGACAGGGGGAATCTCCCGAAGTACCGCCTCGTAGTCCCAAAAGTAAATGTGACAGACAAGGAAAATCTCCCGAGGTACCGCCTCGTAGTCCCAAAAGTAAATATGCAAGACAGGGGATCTCTCGGAATACCGTTCCGTAGTCCCAAAGTAAATATGCAGGGCAGGGGGATCTCCTGGAATACCGTTCCGTAGTCCCAAAATAAATATGATTTCAACAACTGCACATCAAGTACTCACATATCACAAATGGCTCATCAAATGCTCAAATATTACAACATATCACATATTGCACATCGAGTGCTCAAATATTTCAACTTGCCGCAAAAATCAACAATACATCATTTTCCACAATAAGGAGCCCATGGCTCGACCATAATGTGCACAAAATCTTAATAAAATATATTTCACATAAATTCAAGGTGGCAATCCCACCAAATCATCATATAAAAATAATTTATACAAACAAGGATCTAGGCATAACAAATAGAGGATTTAATAAGTGCTAATAATTTCTAATTTAATACATAAAGGCATCTAAGGATTTTTAATCAAGGAAATTCACACATATAAACCAAGTACGTACTCGTCACCTCGCGTACATGGTTTTCAATTACACAATTTGCACATAAGACTCAATGCCTAAGGGAAAATTCCCCCACTCGAGGTTAAGCAAGACACTTACCTTTTTGAAGTTAGGCTGATATTCCAAAATCGCCTCCTTGCTTGAATTGACCTCCGGACGGCTCCAATCTTTCTTGAGCCTTCCTTACACTACTACGAGATTCCAAAAATTCTAGCAACTTCAATATATTTAGAAGCATAACAAAAGTGAACCATAATTAGGAAGATTTTCATGGTTTCAGCTCATTTGAGCATTTTATCAAACACTAGGTGTGCAAATTTGGTTACAAGTT
>AWOL01S0007645.1:34194-59746 GCA_000715115.1 Nicotiana otophora | reverse complement strand
CCCCACAAGGTATTGTTTGAATTCATCAACAAGTGCGTTGTGCCTAGTCAGGAAATGAGGCATATTTCTAACTTCATGGACTTGGTTTTGATGGAATGTCTGGATAGTGGGAGGCAGATCAATTTTCCTGAATTTATTATCCAACTTCTTGATAGGGTTATCAATGGCTCCAAAGCCCATGCAATTCCCTATGGCTTCATTCTCACTACTGTTCTTGCTCATTTTAAGGTGCCACTGAAGAAGTGGGAGATGGCTACAAGCAAAGACCATTTTGGGGTTAACACCTTGCTCGCTTGTGATTATGAGGTCCATGTCACTCCCAATGAACATGGTTCATCTAAAAGGACACCAGTAAATAGCAAGGTGAGAGCTTTGGTGCATGAGAGTGGGACAAAGGATATTGCGATAGCAAGGCTAAAGACACGATTGGCTGAGGTAGAATCTGAGAGAGATGCTCTCCGAACAGAACTTGCAAAGGAAAAGGAGAAGAATGATGGAATTCTTCAAAACATGTTGCATCTTCTCCAAGAAAAAAATCAAGCCTCTAGTTCTTCCAAGCCTTAACTTCCTAACCCAGTCTCAAAATTTCAGTGACCCAGATTCGGGATATCTCTTGTTTTTTGCTCATATTTTTAGTATTTTTATTTCTTTTTGTATTTTGTGGAAGAATCATATCGACTATCAATGAAATCTGCTGGTTTTTGCTCTAAATGTATGTTTATATTTCTTTGATAGTTTAAATTCTTAGTCTGATTATTGATAATTAATCCATGAATGCATTTGAAGTAGCCCCAGTGGCCATGAGTAAGTTTTAAGATCTGGGTTTCACACACTTTTTTATGCAACTTTTCGATGATGCCAAAATGGAAAAATGTGCTTTGTATTCTGAACAGTAATATTTATAACCTGATGAACCTGGTCCTTGGTGATAAGTGAAAATTATTCTAACATTGTGTAAATATTGGGCTAAGTTGAAATATGCCCTAAGATTATGGAAGCACAGAGTTTATTATCATAAAAGGGGGAATTTGTTGGCCCAAGTAAAGGATAGTTTTGAAGATTGACAAAGGAACTCAGGGATGAACCAGGTCCATCACTGGTAGGCATAGACACGGGCAGATTCAAAGCACGTGAGATGCACATGCAGGAGATAAACAAAATCTGGCATAATAACAGATATCTCCTGATCGAAAAGATTGCATAATTGATAAGGAGAAGGACTCCTTACTTAACGAGAACATTATCTAAGATAAGGAAGGAGTTAGGAGTTGAGATTAACTAGAACTCTTCCACCAAGGAAGAGTAGCATTAGAACTCTAGTTATTTCTTCATCTACTAATTCTATATATTGCAGGATCTTCTCACTTTACAGGTAACGCACAAAATCAGAAGTTTAACGTGAATTGAGAGCAAAATAACAAGGCATTTTGCAAGCAGTTCGTGTGTGATTCAAGTGTGCAAACCTGAAGCTACATGAACCAGATAGAAGAACCAGCTCCAAGTGTCTGTCTTTTATTCTAGTTCAATTGTAGTAGTTATTTTCATATTGTACCTTTCAGCTTTATCTAGAGGCAATTGTAATAGGTACTCAGAGTATTCAAGTTAGAGTTAACTTGAAGTTATCGCAGCAGTTAGAGGCTGGTTGCCACAACGAGATTAGAGTTAATCCTAGGTTTACAAAAGTGTTTTGTTGGCTGAGTGATTTAGTGGAGAGTTTGGGAAAATCCTACTGGGAAGTAGGTCGCGATTTTTTCATCTTTTGAGCCAGGTGTTTTCCACGTAAAATACTTGTGTTCTTTAATTTCTGCATTTATTATTCCGCAACAGTAGTATAAGGAACACATAGAAGAACCATGTCCTTCTATAATCTGTGCACGCAAAAACTTAGACACCACATAAATCACCCCCCCCCCATTTTTGTGTGGTATTGAAGTTAAAATATCACAGTTAAAGCAGGGAAAGAAACAATATAAAAAGAACGGGAAAGAAACAGGCAAGACAGGTAAATTGGCGGCGCATAAGTACTCGTCACCTCACATATACTCCGCTCACATGAATTTCATACAACAATTAAGGCAAGGGTTCCTAATTCCCTCAAGTCAAAGTTAAACTCAACACTTATCTCGCTCCACAGGTCACTAAATGCTCAATTATCGCTTTTCCTCTAGAATCCACCTCCAAACCACTCGTACCTAGCCATAATTAACTTAATAACATCAAATATTTCTAAAGGAATCAATTACAATGCATAAACTTAGATTTTCCAAACTTTCCCCCAAAAGTCAAAAATTGACCCCGGGCTCGCTTGGTCAAAACTCGAGGTTCGGACCAAAACCTATTTATCCATTCATCCCCAAGCCCGAATATTCAATTAGTTTTCAAATCCGACCTCAATTCAAGGTCTAAATCCCAATTTCCCAAAAATCCCTAATTCTATCCAAACCCCCAATTTCTACCATGGAAATCCTAGATTTTAGGTTGGAAATTCATGAAATGCAATGGGTAATTGAAAGAAAATGGTTTAGAATCACTTACCAACACTTTGAGGAAGAAACTAGCTTGGGAGAATAGCCTCTAGGTCGTTTGGCTTTTGAATATTTGGAAGAATGGCTTAAGTCCCGTAATGGGACTGTTTAATAGCTGGGCGACAGTATTCATCGCGTTCGCGAGGACACTGTTGCGTTCGCGAAGAGCAGAGCTTGCCAAGCTTACACAATCGCGTTCGCGAATACTACACCCCCCTAGCGTTCGCGTTCGTGAGTCCATGCTCGCGTTCGCGATGAAGAGTGATTGACCCCCTCCCCCAGGTCCCTATCACTACGCGTTCGCGTTGAGCTGGTCGCATTCGCGAAGGGTAAAGCCTCCATCACTCCGCGACCCACCCTTCACGGTCGTGAAGAAGTAAAATTCAGCCAGCCCAGTTTCTACTTCGCATTCGCGAGAGTGCCTTTGCGAACGTGAAGAAGGAAACCAGAAGGCACTGAAACTGCAGAAATCAGATTTTTCCCAAGTCCCAAAACATCTCGTAGCCTATCCGAAACTCACCCGAGCCCTCAGGGCTCCAAACCAAACATTCACACAAGTCCTAAAATATCATACGAACTTGTTCGCGCGATCAAATTGCCAAAATAACACCTAGAACTACGAATTGAACACCAAATCAAATGAAATTTTCAAGAAAGCTTTAAATCCTCTATTTTCACAACCGGATGTCCGAATCACGTCAAACTAACTCCGTTTCTTACCAAACTTCACAGACAAGTCATAAATATTATATTGATCCTATACCGGGCTCCGAAATCAAAATACGGCCCCGGTATCAATAATGCCAAACATCAATAGATTCTTAAAACCAATAAATTTTCAGATTTTTAATTTTTCGGACCTTGGAATTCGACTCCGGCCATTTGCCCAGGTCCCATATTTCAATACCGACCCACCGGGACCGTTAAAATACAGGCCTGCGTCCATTTACTCAAAACGTTGACCGAAATCAACTAAAATCAACTGTTTGGATGACCTATCGGGTCATCACGTTTATGTAGAGAAGATAATGCCATCGTTCCTGAATATGCTCTACTCTACTGTTTGGATAGTATCCTTGATAAAATATTTCAATTGTGAGTCACGATTTACTGCTGAGTTTTTCAACAATGCAGCTGAGATATCTCACTCATATTTAGATATCTGAGGAAGGATTTATCCTTTGCAATATTTTATTATTTAGACCAATAATATTGTGTAGTGGTGGCTTGATTATTTAGAGTAGAAAGTGAAGATTAGCAACAGGGAAGTATGGGGTCTAGATATCAGCTCTAGGGTTTTTTTCTGTATTAATGGTGATTACAGCTTTATATGTGTAGAGTGAGGCGTGAGTGAATGCTATGCGTATCATGAGTTTAAATTGTGTGGCCAGCAACTGCAGTTGCGCCTTTGTGAGTGAATTTTGTATTAGCCAAATGTGCCTGCTGTTAATCTGGAAGAACGGAACTTGTCCAGGCACCATGCATTTGAGTGTCTAATTTATTTATTTTTGGGTTGAGAGTGTATAATGTTATGTTACGCGCACAGTGTGATAGTTGTGAGGTGTAAAACGTAGAAATAGTATGGAATCTTTCTGTTAGATGAAATTTAATTTGTTATAAAAGTTCTATCCAATTGAGCTGGGTGCCATGATTTCATTTGTTTTCTTTTAACCTATTAACACAAAGGTCAAGAATTTTACTATTATAAAGTACTTGTCAAGAATTCGACAAGGTGGGTTGCTCTGATGGTAAGCACCCTCCACTTCCAACCAAGAGGTTGTGAGTTCGAGTCACCCCAAGAGCAAGGTGGGGAGTTCTTGGAGGGAAGGATGCTGAGGGTCATTTGGAAACAGCCTCTCTACCCCAGGGTAGGGGTAAGGTCTGCGTACACACTACCCTCCCCAGACCCCACTAGTGGGATTATACTGGGTTGTTGTTATTGTTGTTGTTAAAGTATCTCAACTTTCTCAAAAAATAAAGTTGATTAAAAATGATAAATTAGAAAATAATGACGTGATGAACATCAAAAACGCATATTTGAAAACTAAAAATAAATTTTAATATGTGAGGGACAAAAATTAGGTATATATTTCCATTTACATAGCAATCCATCATGTCATTCACACCGATGACTGAAACAATAATACTCCATAGTGAATATGCAGAAATATAACGGTCAAGTGGGCATAAATACCTAGCTTCAGGATCAAAACTAAGAAGGACCGTTTGATTACCTCATTGTAAAGTTTTAGGATGACAGCGATTTTTATTTTAAAAGCTAAAGTGCATATATTAAAAGGTCAAACGTATATTTTGTCAAGTCTATTTTTGCTCAATTGTACGCGTCAGAAATGTCCAACTTCAAATATAACGAGTCGTTTGGTTGCAGTGTCTGGGATTTGATTTATAAAAAGCTAACAATGATTTCAATACTCCAAAATTATTGAAACCAAGAGAAAAGAAAAAAAAAATTATATTATTAATTATATCAAACAACTATACTGTAATGTTAAATTAATTAGGTTTTGCTTGCTATGAATCTTTACAGTTGGACTATTTTTATAATAAAAATCATGGTATGTTCCATCTAACACAGACTGCTATTACAAAGTCAAGATACACGAGTCAGTCATTAAAATCTCATGAGAAAACCACCCAACGTGAATATGTTAAGGTGATTTCTATTTGACAAATTGAAGATATTTTTTAGTCATCACAAAAAAAACCTATTTTTATTATTTTGAGAGTTTAAGTATTAATAAATAATCATTTTTAAATTCAAATATATAATGTTTACGCGCGAAAAAATTCGCTAGTTATACTTCTAATAGAAAGTTAAAATCCTTTTTAGGATCTTTCCCAAATCCCAATTTCCAAAACTCTCCACTAAAACAAAGCCCCAATTCCCCAGATCCCTTATGCCACTCTCCCCTTTCCCTTTCTCGCTGCTTCAGCCTTCACGCCACTGCTTCTGCTTCTCGCTTCTCTGTTAGCATTTATTTTGCTTTACCTCTACGGATGCTTCACACCTTCATTTCTCACTAGTTATTACTCTATACCCACCATTGTAAAGTTTTCTCACTTTCTCATGTTTATTTCTTAACCCTATGTGGCTATTTTTTTCCCATCAAATATATGTTCTTGCTCTGTTTTTGTTTTGTATTTAGTTGGATTTTAGTGTTCTTGCTAAACTTTGTTGTCACTGTTTTGATTCTTTTGTTATGTATTTCTTTGGTTGTGTTTGAAAATAAAATGCCTCTTAAATGGTTTCACCATAGAATTTAGTATTGTGGCTAAAAGAGAAAGAACATCCCAAATAATTTTGATCAAGGAAAATTCAAAATTAACTCTATTTTAACAACAACAAAAATATTAGGGAAGATTGAGTTATTTAAAATAACTAAACTTATTGATGGTATGAACTAGTAGAAATTGTTCTATATTTCATAGTGAGCTACAAAGAAAGCTTTCTCGCTGGAATGAACTTCTATTTTATAAGAATTGAATTGAAATGGATAAATTTGTCACGGAGTTGGACCATTCTCAACCAAGTCCTAATTGTCAATCCTTGATCCAAGTAAATGCCAATCTTTCCTATCTTATAAATGAACTTGATTTGGGGTCAATTAAAGGCGATCCAGGAGAAAGAATACCTATTGCTGGCTGTAATCCTAGAATATGAGATGAAGTAAGGAAACATTACATTCAACAAGGTCCTTGTCAACCTTTCAAGCATCAATTTTCCAAAAACTCAAATAGGAGGAATAATGCATCAATTTGTTCCAAGTTGGTTCATTGGTCAATTTTCTAAATGGTTGGAGTACAGTGTGAAGAAAGATGCAGCATTTTGCTTATGTTGTTATTTGTTCAAAAATAAATTTATTCATGAAAGTGCGGGTGAATTTTATACAAAAAATAATTTTAGGGCTTGGAATAAAGATTTTAAAAGATTGTGTTTATATGTTGGTGATGTTAATAGTGTCCATGATAAATGTTTTAAGAAGATGCTAGATTTATCAAATCATCATCAATCAATTCAAGTTGGCTTTGATAATCACTCCGATACGTTGAAAAGTGAGTATCGAATGCGTTTAGAAGCATCAATTGATGTGGCAAGACTTTTATTGTTGTATGGATTGTCTTTTAGGGGTCACGACGAAAGTGAATCTTTAACAAATCAAGGCCTCTTTCTAGGTTTCTTACGATGGCATGGGGACAAGCATCCGGATGTGGGAAAAGTAATACTCCCTCCGTTTTAATTTATGTGAACCTATTTTCTTTTTAGTCCGTGCCAAAAAGAATGACCTCTTTCCTTATTTGGAAATAATTTACCTTTATGCAATGATTTATAGCCACACAAAATATATGTGCCTCATTTTACATCACAAGTTCAAAAGTCTTCTCTCTTTTCTTAAACTCCGTGCCCAATCAAATGGGTTCACAAAAATTGAAATGGAGGGAGTATTAGAAAATGCTCCACAAAATAATACTTTGACTTGTCCTATGATCCAAAAGGATATTATTAACACTTGTGCAAAAGAAACATTAAAGGCTATAATTGGAGATTTGAGTGGAGATTACTTTGATATATTAGTTGATGAGTCGAAAGATATCTCACACAAAGAACAAATGGCTCTTGTTTTGCGTTAAGTTGATAAGAATGGTGAAGTGGTAGAGCGATTTGTTGGTCTTGTCCATGTTAGTGATACATCGGAATGCTCATTGAAGGAAGCAATCTACTCTTTACTTTCGGACCACTCACTAAGTCCATCCTAAATACGTGGACAAGGTTATGATGGAGCTAGTAATATGAGGGGAGACATAAGTGGTCTCAAAACTTTGATTATGAAAGAAAGCTCATCGGCATATTACATTCATTGCTTTGCTCATCAATTGCAATTAATACTTGTAGCTATGTCTAAAAAGCATTTGGATGTCGAAGACTTCTTTTGTCATGTTACTAATGTGTTGATTGTCATTGGAGTATCTTTTAAGCGCAGAGATTTGCTTCGCCATATTCAAGCTGAAACATTAGAGCAATTACTTGAGTTCGATGAAGTTCATACTGGGCGAGGACTAAATCAAGAACGCGGACTTCAAAGATCAGGTGATACTCGTTGGGGATCATTCAAAACATTAGATAACTTTATTGTTATTTTCTCATCTATTATTCGTGTGCTTGAAGTGATTGAACATAAAGGTTCTACCTCAAATAAGAGAAATCAAGCAAAATATCTTTTGAGTGAAATAATAACATTCAAATTTGTTTTTATGATTTACTTGATGTTGAAAGTTTTGGCAATGTCAAATGAGTTGAACAAGATCCTACAAAAGAGGGATCAAGACATTGTTAATGCAATGGAGTTTCTTAACATTACAAAGAAAAGATTGCAAGATATGAGGGAAACTGAATGGGAATCTTTGCTAGATGATGTTTCCTCATTTTGTCATATGCATGATATTATAATTCCCAGGATGGATGAATTCTATTTTCCTGAAAAGTCGAAGCGCAAGTCTTCTGGTATTTGTTATTCACACCACTTGCATGTTGATATCTTTTATTCTGTAATTGATATGCAACTTCAAGAGCTTAATGACCGTTTTGATGTAGTGAGTAGCGATTTGCTTCTTGGGATAGCTAGCTTGAATCCAACCAATTCTTTTGCTAATTTTGATAAAGGTAAAATAATGACTTTAGCAAAATATTACCCAAATGAGTTTGATGAAGTACAGATTCGAGACTTGAGTTATTAATTAGATACTTTCATAATTCATATGCGAGCTGGCAATCCCAAGTTCTCCAACTTGCAAGGAATTAGTGATTTAGCAAAAGTATTGGTTGAGACAAATCTTGCGAAGACTTATTCGTATGTTTATTTACTTGTGAAGTTAACTCTGATTTTACCTATTGCTACCGCAACTGTGGAGAGAGCATTCTCATCCATAAAGCAGATAAAGAATGAAGAGCGGAACAACATGGGTGATCAATATTTAAATGATTGTTTAGTTTGTTACATAGAGCGTGATGCATTTACAAATGTAAGTAATGATGTCATTATTGATCGTTTTTAAAATATAAAAGCTCATCGAGGACAATTGTAAATAGATTATGTAGGATATTAAAAATATTATTGGAAGTTTTATGCTTTGCGTCAATTAGTTATAGTTATTATATTTTCTTTCGTTTGATCTATTTGTCTATATAAATAAAAAGGATGAATAACCTGAACCGACGTCCGAGTTGATCAAATCGATTAGGTCGGCACCTGTAACCCCTAAATTCTGGATTTCCCGCTGTTTACTCCTAGAGAAAGCTTCTACATTAATATCATAATTGTATCCCGTTAGTAAATAAGGACTGATTATTCATTATTATTATGAACATTTACAATTTCTCATTGTTTCTTCTCCTATAAATTAAAAAGATTGCCCATCATTTCATGACATCGATGTATCATTACATTGTAGAGGATAGTGATTTTACGGTGAGGTCATCCTTTATTTTACTTGTTTCGCAAACTAATCTCACCTTATTTTGAGGCTACATATAATTATTACAAAATAACCTAATAAAGCTTAATTCCCGTGAGCAATTAATATTGAGATTAGTTTATGAAATATAGATGGCCTATAAAGATTAGTTTTTAGCCGTTTAAACGCTTTTTAAAGAATTGGCACGTACCCACCCGACGATTCAAAAAGAATTTTATATAAAAATATTAACCTGTCCCGCGTAGGTTCAAACCCGCACCGCTCATTTGCCAATACGTGCTATTGTTTCCATTGGACAAAGTGGATGACAATATGGTATCACGCTATCAAAAAACGTTATACAGAGATTAGACTTCTTTCACTTAACTCAAATTTGTTCAATGTATACGGTCAAACCCGATTTTGTATGGTTAATCAAGACTAGGATGACAGGCCGAGGTTCGGTCCCGTGTTATATCGGATCGTGACATGAAGATACGGTACCGAGCTCGTAATTCGAAGACCAATTAAGATCGAGATCAGACGGAATCGAGACCGAGCGGGATAGGCATCGAGCGAGACCGAAGAAAGCCTGTCGAATAACGGAAAGCCGAGATATCTGTAATCGGGCAAGGATTGTGACAGAAATCTCGACACGTATCAAATCAAGACCGGTTATTTAGCCAATCATGAGATTTCTTTCTGTATTTAGAATTGTACCATGAGTAGAATTCCTCTACTATATAAAGGGGAATTCCAATCATTTTGTAATCATCATATTCACACATAACAAAGCAATACATATCATTTTCTCTCTTACGCATTCTAATTCTATTGCTCAGTTCATATTACTCAATAACAGAGTTAGTTGGTTTGAGGGCGATCTAGCTCGAAGGCCAAAGCTACACTTTATATTGGTTTATTTTATTTTATAGTTAATTTCTAATATCAGCTTTCATATTTATCAATTTGTGCCAAGTGAAATCACATATCCTTAAAACCACTTATAAATTTAATTGTTATCCGATTTTAAGAGTAAACAGTTTGGCGCCCACCGTGGGGCTAATGATTATAGTGATTGCCTGGTACTAATTTTCATAACACACACTGCTTTACACTTGTTCTTGTAAGTATTTTTGATTTCAGGATCAGCATGTCGAACTCTCAAGCAGTAACCACACACGCCGACAATGGCCTTGGTTTTCATGGAGAAAACGATAACATTGCCGCCCCAGAGAACGAAGTGCCTCAGGTTCACCTCGAGGGAGTACCATTTGAAGACCCCGTCGACGTCAGTTCCTATGTTGCCCTGAATGCAAATTTGGGCGTCGACCCTGAAAATAGCATCCACAGAGACGTTCGATCAGCCAGAACACACAAGGTGGCGAAGACGGCGGAATCAGCCTTCGAATAGTATTCAAAATGTTGCAGGCTCAACAAGCTGCAATAACATAACTCTAAAATCAGAACCATGCACTGAGTAGGGTCGAACCCGAACCATCACTGGAAGTTATTCACAAGGCTGAACTAGTGCCGGGAAGGTCAAACGTGAATGAATCGGGGACCGACCCCACTATTATGAAAATGCTCGAGGAGCTGACAAAGCGAATAGAATCAGGGGAGAAGAAGATTGAAGCAAATTATAAAACAATGGAAACATATAACTCCCGAGTTGATCAAATTCTGGGGGCACCACCAATTTTGAAGGGATTCAAAGAAGTTCATGCAAAAACCTTTCCCCCCGAGCGCGGCTCCTATGCCCATTCCGAAGAAATTCCGCATGCCAGAAATTCCCAAGTATAATGGAACTATCGACCCCAACGAGCATGTCACTTCTTACACATGCACAATAAAGGGGAACGATTAAAAGGACGATGAGATCGAGTCCGTACTGCTAAAGAACTTTGGAGAAACTTTATCAAAGAGGGCGATGATATGGTACCATAATTTGCCGCCTAACTCCATCGATTCTTTTTCCATGCTCGCAGATTCCTTCGTCAAGGCACACGTCGGAGCCATAAAAGTCGAGACCAGAAAGTCGGACCTCTTCAAAGTGAAGCAGAAAGATAACGAGATGCTCAGAGAATTCGTATCTCGGTTCCAAATGGAACATATGGATCTACCCCCGGTCGCAGAAGATTGGGCCATTCAGGCTTTCACTCAAGGGCTAAACATACGAAGTTCGGTGGCCTCACAACAGTTAAAGTAGAATTTGATCGAATATCCAGCTGTAATCTGGGCCGATGTGCATAATCGGTACCAGTCAAAAATCAAGGTCGAGGATGACTAGTTGGGGGCTCCTACCGGGTCCGTTTATCCAAACAGGCCCGTCGGCAGAATTCAAAGGGATATTGACCGAGAACCACGATCGAACAGAGATCGATATTAGCCATACGGTGGAGATCGGAGAAACAATGGGCCTGGACGCAACCCCGTTCGAAGTGATAGAAGAAATGATCGATGACAGAGCCCCTGAGGGCTCATGAGTAAGAGTGGTTTCGACAGGAACGTCGAACCCAAAGAAGCACCTCAACTATCGGAGTACAACTTTAACGTTGATTCGTCAGCTATTGTATCAGCCATCGGATGCATCAAAGACACCAGGTGGCCTTGACCTTTACAGACTGATCTGACCCAGATAAATCCTAATCAAATGTTCAAGTATCATGTCACTCATGGCCATAGAACAGAAGATTGTAGACAGTTGAGGGGGGAGGTAGCCCGTTTGTTTAACGAGGGGCATCTTCGAGAATTCTTGAGCGACCAGTCTAAGAACCATTTCAGAGACAGGGGTGCAAATAGAAAAAATGAACAAGAAGAGCCATAACACGTAATTCACATGATCGTTGGTGGAGTCAACATTCTACAGGGACCCATATTCAAGCACACCAAGGTGTCGATCACGAGGGAAAAGCGAACTCGGGATTATGTACCGGCAGGGACCTTTTCTTTCAATGAAAAGGATGCAGAGGGGATCTCACAACCCACAACGACGTACTGGTAATATCTGTCCTTATGAATAAAATTCAAGTTAAACGTGTTTTGATTGATCCAGGTAGCTCAACCAACATCATTCGATCGAGAGTCGTAGAACAGCTCGGCCTACAGGATCAAATCATGCCTGCAGCTCGAGTTCTTAACGGCTTTAACATGGCAAGCAAAACCACCAAAGGGGAAATTACTTTTCCAGTAAACGTGACCGGAACCATTTAGGAAACAAAGTTCCATGTGATCGAGGGTGACATGAGGTACAACGCCCTGCTCGAAAGGCCTTGGATCTATAACATGAGGGCAATACCCTCAACCCTACACCAAGTTCTGAAGTTCACGACACCAGAGGGAGTCAAAATGGTGTACGCGGAGCAACCCGCCGCCAAGTTGATGTTTGCAGTCGACGGAGTGATACCAGTTTCGGCACTCTCATCCGCAAAGGGATCAGATTAAAAGGGAAAACAAGAGGTCAAATAGCAACCATAGATACTAGCCTCGACCCAATCGGAGAAGTAGGGGACAAATGAGGACGATGACTATTGGATCCCTCGATCCTCATAATTCCCGACGATTCCGAAGCCACCATATCGATGGTCAAAGCGCTGGAACAAGTCATACTGATCGAGTACCTGTCCGAACGAAAGGTATTCCTGGGCACGGGGGTTAACTCCCGAGCTCAGGAAAAAACTTATTCAATTCCTTTTAGATAACATAGATTGCTTTGCTTGGTCCCATCTCGATATGACAGGGATCCTATCGGAAATCACTACCCATCGATTAAGCTTGGACCCGAATTTCCGTCCGGTAAAGCAAAAAAGAAGGCCCCAGTCTGAGGTTAAGCATGCATTCATCAAGGAGGAGGTAACCAAACTTCTCAAAATAGGGTCCATTCGTGAAGTAAAATATCCCGAATGGTTAGCAAATATAGTGGTAGTCCCTAAGAAGGGAAATAAACTTAGAATGTGCGTAGATTATAAAGATTTGAACAAAGCATGCCCTAAGGATTCCTTTCCTTTGCCTACTATCGATCGTATGATCGATGCTACGGCCGGCCACGAGATTTTCAATTTTCTCGATGCCTAGTACAACCAAATACAGATGAACCTGGAGGATCAGAAAATACCTCGTTTATCACTAAAGATGGCACCTACTGTTATAATGTAATGTCGTTCGGACTAAAATATACTGGTGAACTTATCAACGCCTAGTAAACCGAATGTTCGAAGAATAAATAGGAAAATCAATGGAAGTTTATACTGATGACATGTTAGTTAAGTCTCTGTGAGCAGAGAACCATTTAAAACACTTGTAGGAGACTTTCGATATACTGAGGAAGTACAATATGAAGCTCAACCCAGAAAAGTGTACGTTCGGAGTCGGCTCGGGCAAGTTTCTTGGCTTCATGGTATCCAATCGGAGAATCGAGATCAACCCCTATAAAATCAAAGTTATCGAGGATATCATGGTCGTAGATAATGTAAAGGCCGTACAAAGGCTAACGGGGCGCATAGATGCCTTAGGGCGATTCATTTCGAGGTCCTTAGATATGAGTAACCGATTCTTCTCGCTGCTTAATAAGAAGAGTATCTTTGCATGGACTCCGGAATTCCAACAGGCCTTAGAGGAACTTTACTTTATCAAGCTCTCCGCTGCTTCACACCCTGAAAGCGAACGAGAAACTCTACTTATACTTGGCAGTCTTGGAAATAGCGGTAAGTGAAGTCCTAGTCCGAGAAGAACAAGGTATGCAATTCCTTGTCTATTATGTTAGTCGGACCTTAGGTGAGGCCGAAACCAGATATCCACACTTAGAAAAATTAGCGCTTGCTTTAATAAGCGCCTGTAAGAAATTAAAATCATATTTTCAATGTCATCCGATATGTGTTGTAACAACTTATCCACTTCAAAATATTTTGTACAAACCCGAGCTTTTGGGTCAGTTGGCTAACTGGACCATAGAAATCAGTGGGTACGATATCAAATATCGACCCCGAACCGCCATCAAGTCTCAAATCTTGGCGGACTTCGTGGCCAACTTCACGCCGGCCCTCGTACCTGAGGTTGAAAGAGAAATGTTAATAAAATTAGGTACATCCTCGGGAGTCTGAACCCTGTTTACAGATGGTGCTTCGAACACGAAGGGGTCCGGCATGGGTATCGTACTAAAACCACCCGCGGGTAATGTAGTTAGACAATCGATCAAGACTTCGAAATTAACTAACAATGAGGCCGAGTATGAGGCCATGATTGTAGGTCTCGAGTTGAATAAAATCTTGGGAGCAGAGGTCATCAAGGCCAAGTGTGATTCCCTCCTCGTGGTAAACAAAGTCAACAGGACTTAAAGTCCGAGAAGACCGAATGCAGAGGTACTTGGATAAATTACATGTAACTCTACATCGATTCAAGGAATGGACCTTGCAACATGTACCTCGAGAACAGAACAACGAGGCCGATGCTCTTGCAAACTTAGGTTCATCGGTCGAAGATGACGAGCTCAACTCGGGGACTGTCGTACAACTCATGAGATCGGTTATCGAGGAAGGTCACATCGAGATTAACTCTGCAAGTTTGACCTGGGATTGGAGAAACAAGTACATAAACTACTTTAAAAATGGGAAACTTCCATCAGATTCGAAGGAGTCGAGAGCTCTACGTACAAAAGCAGCACGATTCAGTTTTTCCGAAGACGGAACACTGTTTAGAAGGATGTTCGATGGACCGTTGGCAATATGTTTGAGACCGGGAGACACCAAATACGTCCTACGGGAAATTCACGAGGGCACTTGTGGAAATCATTCTGGTGCCGAATCGTTGGTCCACAAAGTGATCAGGGCAAGATATTATTGGATCGACATGGAGAAAGATTCAAAGGAATTTGTTCGAAAATGCGACAAATGCCAAAGGTATGCGCCAATGATTCACCAGCCCGGAGAGCAGCTCCATTCGGTCATATCCCCATGGCCGTTCATGAAATGGGGAATGGACATCGTCGGCCCTCTCCCATCGGCCCCAGGTAAAGCTCAATTTATTTTATTTATGACTAATTATTTTTCTAAATGGGTTGAAGCACAGGCTTTCGAGAAAGTCAAAGAAAAAGAATTCATAGACTTCATTTGGGACCACATTATATGTCGATTCGGGATGCCTTCCGAGATTGTATGTGATAATGGAAAGCAGTTCTTCGCAAACAAAGTGACTAAATTTCTCAAGGATCACAAGATCAAAAGAATCCTATCGACACCTTACCATCCCATCGGGAACGGACAAGCCGAATCGACCAACAAAACCATCATTCAGAACCTTAAGAGGAAATTGGCCGACGCCAAAGGAAAGTGGAGAGAGATACTGCCCGAGGTCCTTTGGGCGTACCGCACAATGTCGAAGTCTAGTACAAGAGCAATGTCGTTCTCTTTAGTCTATGGCGCCGAAGCTCTTATCCCCATCGAGGTCGGAGAACCTAGCATCAGGTTCCGATATGCAACAGAAGAATCAAATAACGAGGTCATGAATATGAGCCTAGAATTGTTGGATGAAAGACGCGAAGCCGCCCTCATCCGATTGGCCGCACAAAAATAGCGGATCAAAAAGTATTACAACCGACGAGCCAATCTTCGGCATTTTAACATCGGGGACTTGGTTCTAAGAAAAGTCACCCTCAATACCCGAAATCCGAATGAAGGAAAATTGGGTCCGAACTGGGAGGGACAGTACCAGGTTCTCGAAATCACCGGAAAGGGATCCTACAAGCTCGGCACGATGAACAACGAATAACTACCGAGTAATTGGAACGTACCACTCCTAAAACGATACTACTGCTAAGGTACAACCCCTTCCATTTTCATTTACATTTTAAACTAACTCTTGCAGGTGTTCGATTAGAAACAACGATGGGTTCTTCGACACGAAGTCGTTAGGTCTGAAAGCACGCGTTGCACTCTTTTTTCCTTAGACCGGTTTTGTCCCAAATAGGTTTTTTGATGAGGTTTGTAATGAGGCAACCATTGATCGTGCTAACGTAGAACAATTCAACAGTATCTAAGGCTTCTGTATAATCAACCTCGAATACTGGGGGGAATTACCCTCGAATGTCAACTTTGTTGCGAGAAAATTATTTCATAGCAGCAAGGTCTCTATAGGTGAAATTTGTAAGGGTCAAACGAACCGTGCCCGCGTAGGTTGCTCGAGCCCTGGCACAAAACATGTACGCATGTATAATCATTTATAAAGAGAACTATTTTTCCTTGCCGATATATCATGATGCCTTAGAAAATTTTTCTACTTTACGATGTCATACTCTCGATCTATTATGTAAACAGGCTTAATGGCCGATCATAACCAAAGTTCGGACAATTTCCCCATGCTCGGGGACTACCGTCCAAAAAGTAAAATTATTAAAACTTCGAGATCATAAGAACTTTTAGGAAACCCTCAATTTTTATGTGCCACGGCCACCCCACTCGGGGACTGAAACTTCAGGCAAGTTCGAAGTAAAATGGAAAATTATGCCCAATGGGCAAATCCCGAACTAAGAGGCTATGGCCGAATTAACACGGTTCAGAGACGTCCTAATTTTGTAATTAAACAGGCCTTCAAATTCTTTCATAAACCGGTTAAAAAGCTACCACCGGCAAAATCATAAAAGGCTTCGATAATATCAGGCCTCGAAAACTCTAATGAGTACTAAATTGTTCGAACTCTCGATCAATTCCTTATTTTATGCTAAGGCATTGCAAGTTTTGTAAATACAAACGATAAAAAACTTTTTTCAAGCCGAGAAGGAGAGAAATCCAAAAAATAATCTTTTTACTAAGGCCATATCGGCCTAATACAAAAAGTACAAAGCCTAAGGGCTATTTTTACTTTGAGTTCGAGAGACCATCCTCGCTAAAACATCTAAGGGTTACCTTACTTCGAGTTCGAGCAAGCACTCACTCGATCATAAAGCTTAAGGGCTCTAATAGCTCAGTTTTCATCAAATTGTTTAAACCTCGAATCTTAGAATACAACTTCATAAGGCAGAAAGATCTTATATATATGTCAAAAAGCATTTACAAGGGCAGCATGGCCCGATCAAAATTCTTTACAACGGCCCAAAAATAGCCTTGAAGAAAAAATAAATAGAGAAGAGAGGAGAAGAGAAACAAAATACTAAGTCCTACGGAGCCTAGTCTTCTCCGGGAGCGGCATCTTCATTCTCGGGGCCTTCTCCACTTTCAAACCCGCTCATGCTCTCAGAATCATCATCATCAGGGAAGGCCAACACTTTGGCTTTGGCTTCAAGCTCTTTAGCACTCTCGATCTTGGCTGTAAGAACGAAGCCACGAGCATGGATCTCCTCGTGAGTCTCCCTTCGAGAGTGGCATTAAGCATACTCGAAAACCCAGTTTTCTCGAGCCTGAGCAGCTTCGGCAACCTCCTTTGCTCAAACTTGAGCAGCTTCAGTGTCGGTCCGGTAAATGGCCACAATTGCATCAGCATCAGCCTTGGCCGTTTCGACCTCTGATTTGGCGCTGTAAGTTCTGTGACCAGCTTCTCTCGATTGGAAGTTGCTGAACACAATCGAGACTGGAACTCCTCAATTTTATTGGCTCGCACCAATGTTTTCTCTTTCATACTTTGGATTTGGTTTTCAGCCTAGGACAGTTGAGCTCGGGCAGCCTCCTTTTCTGAGGCAAGTCGATCCATGTTTTTCTTCCACTCCACGGTCTCCGCCTTCACTGCATCCACTTCCTCACGAAGTTGCCCGATTATATCGAGCTTTCGCTGGACCTGTGGGACCGAACTATTAGCCACCACGCCCGAATCCGTGTCATTAATTTCTAAGATTCTTCTTACCTGCTCGGCCAGATCAGTTTGTTCTTTCTGAGCCGCTTCTAGCTCAGCACGAAGGCCCTCTGCTTCCCTTTCTCTTTGCTCGCTCAGAAGCTTGAAGGCATCTTTCTCCTCAGTGAGCCCTAGGATTTCGGCCTCATATCGGCTCAGCTCCCCACGCGATTGGAAGAAATCTTCATGATGAAGAACCGAGGCCTACGAAAATAGAAAATAAAAAATTATACAAAGGGAGAAAAATACAAGTATGAAAGTTGACATTGACAAAGAAAGTATGGACTTACCCGGTTTAGAACTTGTTGAGCCTCGTTGAAAAGACAAGGTGCTCCCACCTTGTCCATATGAGCTTGGTCTTCCTCCGTGATCAAACTTCAAAGGTAGCTAGCCACCCCTACCGAGGCAGCAAGAACCCGCATATCTTTCGGGACCGTGAAAATGATCGTTCGCTTGCACCCGGGATCGGTGCTAGGGGACAAAAACTGGTTGGTCAGTTTAAAACGCAAGGAATCCTCGCCCGAGCTCTTCCTCGGTACCTCCAAATCGCTCACACCGGCGACATCTTCCACCCCAGCAAAATAACCACGAAATGGATCCTCCTCTCCATGGATTCCTTCTCCGTGAAAAGTCTTTATGGACCGAGCTCCCTGAATCATTTCCTCGGTGAATGAAGGAAATGAGGGGGAGTCTCCAATTTCTATCACCCCAAGTAAATCTTTGGGGGTACTCTCTTTGTCTCGAGGAGCCTCGAGCCCGGTCTCCACTACAACATTCGTCGCCCCCTTGGCGGCCCTCTCACCCTATGGTAAGGCACCTTCAACTTTAACCGGCCCGGGGACTTCGACCGAATCTTCCCCTTGGATTCTATCAAGTCGGGGTAGAATAATTTCAGCCTCCACCGGCTCAGTGACCCTTTGAGTCTCGGTATTAGCTCGTGCACTGTCCACTAGCCCAGAACCATCTTTTCTTTCTTCTTTTTCTTCTTCTTCTTCTTCTTCTTCTTCTTCTTCTTCTTCTTCTTCCCTTAGTAGTTGGACTGACTCCACGGTCAGGGGGATAAGTTCTTCTTAGGCTTGCGAACCGCTCTCTTTTTGGGTTCTGGCCCCTCGGAGGTCGAGGCCCTCTTCCTTTTGTTCTCCTTCGCCGGCTTCAAAATAGGTGATGAGGCTTCTTCTTCATCGGACGGGGGCCTCATCGTTGCATCCTTCCTGAGACCTAAAAAAGAAGAAACTAAGTAAGCTCAGAAAAATGTTTAAGCTATGACCAAATTATTAAGACGGGAAGAAGGCTTACCGTGATTACTGGCCTCCCATCGGCCCTTCGAAAAATTGCGCCATGCACTCTCAGCGTGTGTTGACTTCAATACTAGACTCCTGACCCAGTTCTCGAGATGGGGAACTACACCCGACATCCAGGCAACGGCTGCATCAAATGAAACACCGATAAGAAAGGATGAAAAAGTGAAAATAATAAGCAAAAATCGAAGATGGAGTTAGACTTACGTTTCATATTCCATTTCTCCGGATATGGCATACTCTCGGTCGGTATTAGGTCAGTGGTCTTTACTCGAACAAACCGGCCCATCCAACCCCAGTCCTTGTCTTCGTCTATTCTCGAGAAGGGCGCCTTGGTGGCTCGGCGTTGAAGCTTTATCATCCCACCTCGATAGAGTTGAGGGCTATACAGTTTTATGAGATGGCCGAGGGTAAAAGGAAGCCCATCGATTTTGCTCACGAAGAAACAGAGCAGTATCACAATCCTCTAAAAAGAGGGGTGAATTTGGCCGAGGGTCACTTGATATTTCTTGCAGAAGTCCATAATGAATGGATTGAGGGGACCCAACGTGAAGGGGTAAGAGTAAATACTTAGGAACCCCTCCACGTGGGTGGTGATCGCTTCTCCTGGTTCCAGCACCACCACCACCACCTCCTTGTTTACCCAGTAGCAATCTTTCTTTACCTGGTCGAGGAGACTTTGGGGTATCGAGCATATGTATCTCGATACTGGTTCGCATCAACGAGGAACCGATGAGGTTTTCTTGACTTTGAAGTCGGAGCTGATGACACACCCCCCGGGGACGAACTCCTCAGGGCGTGGCTCCGCCGCTGTTTTCTCGTCGGCCGAGACGAGGAAGTGTTTTCTTTATGTAGAACGATTTTTGATGTTTTGGCCATCTAGTTTTTGTGGACGCAGAAGAATAGAGATTGGAGCATTTGATGTTTTAGGAAGAAGCAAGCAAAGAAATTCAAAGACCTGAAGATAAGGAGATTTGAAGAATGAAAAGGACTGTGAAGATTGGAATAAAAGAGATTGAAAGTAAAGTTTGAAAGAGTGGAGAAGGGGGGTATTTATTTGTTTCACGGCGATGGTTCAAAGCCGGTAGTGGCCGACCATCGACTGACGTACATCGAATACCTAGGGAACTGTATCGACGGGATGTTTCGCCAAGATAAAGTTTGAGGACTCAATTCGTTTCTTGTCATTACCCTCCAAAAAAATGAGGGGACTATCTGTATACGGTCAAAACCGGGCTCGCCCGATTTCGTATGGTTAATCGAGACCAGGATAGCATGCGAAGATTCGGTCCCATGTTATATCAAATCGTAACATGAAGATACATTACCAAGCTCGTAATTCGAGGATCAATTGAGATCGAGACCAGCCGAGGTCGAGACCGAACGGGATAGGCATCAAGCGAGACCAAAGAAAGACCGCTGAGTCGAATAACGGAAAGCCGAGATATCCGTGATCGGGCAAGGATAACGGCAAAAATCTCGGCACGTATCAAATCAAAACCTATATCATAGGATTTCCTTCTGTATTTAGAATTGTACCATAAGTAGAATTCCTCTACTATATAAAGGGGGTTCTAACCATTTTGTAATCATCATATTCACGCATAACAAAAGCAATACATAGCATTTTCTCTCTTAAGCATTCTTATTCTGCTGTTTAGTTCATATTACTCAATAACATGCTTAGTTGGTTCGAGGGAGATCTAGCTCGAGGGCCAAAGCTGCACTTTATATTGGTTTACTTTATTTTACAGTTAATTTCTAATATCAGGTTTCATATTTTTCAATTTATGCCAAGTGAAATCACATATCCTTAAAACCACTTATAAATTTAATTGTTATCCAATTTTAAGGGTAAACACTTACAATAATGTTAATGTGGAATTACAAACTCTTAAGATAAGTGCTTTTTTACCGAGAAGAATAGCATAACTATTTCTATAAGTAATAGAATGCATGGAGTAACGATCATGTTACCAATCTTGGTCGGAAATAAAAGACACTATAAATTGGTGAGGCAAAAAGTAGACATGATTTAATTAGTCGAGTACATAGAGCAAAGATAAAAGAACTAAAAGTAGGCACGAGATCACATGAGTTTTTTTTTTTTTTTTAAAAGAAAGGGAAAAGACAAGGGGGAAAAACTTACGTGCAAAATTTTATTTTTCTGGAAAAGGCATATTTTGTTCACCCACCACAGCACTAGTGGGAGTAGCAACAAAATGGGCATACCAGCCACGGTCTCTGTCATCTTCAAGGCTAACCAATACCCTTTTACTTCTAGCCACAAGGGAAAAAACTCCTTCACGAAATAATTTAGGAGAGTAAAGATGAAGCAAGTGACGGAAAGTAAAAGGCATAGAAGCCAGGTCTGATAAATAACAGAGGCATGCAACAACCCTCCAAACAATGAGGCCAATCTGTCCTAGACGCACATTGAAGTAATGACAGAATTCAATGATCACTGGATCGATATGTGGTTTAAACCCTAAAGTAAAGGGGTAACTGTAAACGAAGGAGTAACCAGTCTGGTATGAAGTTATTCTTTGGTTGGAACCAGGAACTAAAACTGGAAAATCTGATTTTCCAGTTACATTCTCTTCAAACAAAGGAGATAAGACCAGTGGTGATTAAGGTAGGATAAAGGTCAGCAGGATTAAGGGAAGTTATGGAAGAAACCTGATTTCTCATGGATTCACGATCAGTTGAAAAAGAAATGAGGAACAATCTCTGCAACTGTTGGTTCACGCACTAGTTCACTCGAGTCTCTATTCATAGAGGAGGATCTAGGGGTTAAAGAAGCCCTAGGTCTAGAAAAGGAAGGTATGGAAACATTGACATGAGAAGACGAACCGCAGTTAGACAACGAGCCTAAACTACGGAGTCTGCCACCTCTCATACTTCTAGTAGGTGCAGTAAAAGGAGCGAGCTCATCAACGATAACAACCTTGCGAGGGTCAGGTGTAGAAGAAGACATGGTTGTATGAAGAACTAACAAGGAATAGATACAAAAGTAAGAAGGAAGAGAATACTGTAGAAGAGGGATTTCGAGAAACCAAAGATGAATGAGGTATTTATAAGAGGAAGCAATCATCATTGAAAGTAGGTCATTATGAAGCGTCATAATAAAAACGTCACTTCGTGACTGACGCAGCGGCAGAAAAACCCTAAAAAGCGTTGAAAAATTGAAGAATCAATCGCTAAGAGCCACGTGGCATATGCATTAAATGGATGTGACATACGCCGCGTTGATTCTGAAGAAAACACAATGATACTCGAAAAGCGAAGGCAAAGAATTCCCGCCATAAATACTTATCACTTCCCGAATATTCAATTGAAGAATATTCAGAAAGTGGGGGGGACTATCTGTATTGGTGAAAAAAAGATGTCACACGTGGAACCTTACTGAGCTGACAAGGCATGAGACGTGGAACAATGGTGGAGTGATAACTGGCATATTTCGATAATGAAATATATAAAGCAGGAAGATGCAGAGTAAACACCCACGAGATAGTAAAGAACAAATGACCGAGGCTAGATAGTTGTTGAAGAGGCACGAGCGGAACGAATCAAGACTAAAAAGAGGGAAGATTCATGAACCCACAATTAATAAGGAAAGGGAATCGGAATCGTTACAAATCCCTTATAGTTACGAATATGTCAGTTATGATTATCAACCATAACGGGCAATTAATGACTTAATGCTCATAATGAATTAGCCTAAATAGGGAGAAATGTTATATTTGAAAAAGAAATATCTAAGAAGATTGTAGCTATTATGCATATTATAAATTTCCAAAAAGGCAAAGTTTCAGGACTATAGTATTTACATTATGACATAGTATAATAGTTTAAAAGACGACATTTATTTTTCTAGTCCTTGATTTCCTCATCATAGCGTCTTGCTATAAATTATTGCGACTTCAATAGTTAACTTCACAATCTGGTTTTCCTCGAGATTTTGTCATGTAAAGAACTTGTGAGGAACATAAAGAAAAAATATAAGTGCACCTGAGAAAAAGAAAGTTCGATATGGGTCAACTTTGGAAAACTCAAGGAATGTTCCCAGTTAAATGAAATGTTACGTTGACACAATGAATGTTGATAAAAAAAACTTAGGGATTATATTGATTAAAAACTCTTTCCTATCTTATATGAAGCTTTGTAATGTCTTTGCAAAAGAAAAAGGGAAAAAAAAGCTAATGACTCATAATAGTCGAACTCAAACTATAAAGAGAGTAGAAAAGTTTGAACACTAACTTTATACCTAAACTAGTGTACTTGCTCGTGCTTCGCGCGATCAGAAAAAAGTATCTTACAAATTAAATACTAAAATCATAATTTTAATAGAAGAAAATGAAAAAAAAAAATTGATGTAGATAAGTAAAATAAAGGTGTAGGCATTAATCCCACATTCAGTCAAAAATAATTGTTTCTAAAAAGAAATAAAATTTTACGATATAGCCACACAAAGTTGAACTAATATGCTAATAAGAACAAAAATTGTAGATTTAGTGAAAAGTAAGGGAGCAATATAGGGAAAGAAAAAAGACAAAGGAAATAAGAACGTAACACGTGTTTGTTAGACTCAAACTTCTCCGTATAAATAAAAAAGCTTAAAATATAAAAGAAATTACAACCCCAAACAAAAAGTTTATGAAAACTAATGAAATTACATGTTGATTAACAAATTAAAACAAAAAGGAAGCAATAAAGGCACGCCAAAGAAATATTCCTACTCCCACTAATGACTAAAGCAATGGTTTTAAAGCTTGTCAAATTTTCTTGCAAAGAGATTTCCATCACTGTTTTAAAAGACTTTTCAAGGACTCGCCTCGGGGCTCGCTCCGGGGTGAGGCACTATCAAAATGCCTTGAAAGTCATGTGTGAGGCTTAGTTCTCTGAGGCTTACGCCCCCAAGCGTCCGACGGTGTGCCTTAAACACGCCTAACACTCAACGCTCGACACTCGCCCAACAGTTCCTATGTAAATCATGTATTGAATTCATTAATTTGCACTGTTAACTCTCAAAATTCTTTAACAAATGAATGATTAAAGTTCTTTTTATCTATAAAAATACGAAAATTGTGAATAACTCAAATAACGAAATATATTATTGCATATTTACTAATTGAGAATATTGTGAGGGTGAGTATCATTTGAATATTTCTTCTAAAAATAGATAACCAAAATTTATATCTTTACTTGATAGATCTTCATGTCTTAGTTCTATGTCTCTCAAAACTATCATACATTTTTTTATTTTACTATTTAAAAATAATTTTATATTTATTCATGAAGGATTAATATTTTAAATTACAATATTGAAAACTTTATTGTGTATGTACTTTTAAAGAGGTAATATATGCAGTTTGATAATATTTTTTAAAGAAATTATAATTTTTAATTGTTTGAAAGTTAAGAGGTTGGAGTTAATTTATATTTCATAGTAACTTTAACAGTATTGTATTATTTATACTTGTAAAATATGCTAAATATTTTATTTTATATGAGTTTTTTTTAAAATTCTTTTTAGTTTTCTTGAACTTTTAATGCATCTTTTATATTTTATTGTGTTATAATGCTATATTATTAATTCATAAATTTAAAAGATTAAAAATCCGTTGGGCTTACGCCCCATATCTCGAGGTTTTCGCCTCGCCTCGTATTAAGTAAAACGCCCCGTCTCACGCCCTCGCATTTTAAAATACTGATTTCCATGAGCGCATGAACCTGAAAAGAGAAACAAAGGAAAATAAAAATATAGTATGTGTTTGTTAGCCGGGAACCTCCCTCTGAGCACATGGACTTGAAACTAAAATATAGAAAATCAAATTCATGAAAAGTTATAGCTCGTAAGTACAAAATAAATTAAAATTACCTTCCGATTAACACCAATAAAAAGGAAAAAAATTAAGGTATACTATAAGAATAATCCTACTCTTAATTACTAATGACTACAGATGCTACTTTAATGCATGTAGACTTCCTTGAAATTCCCCGTAAAAATTGCATGGAGCGCCCTATTTGATCGCCCCCATTTAACCTATACTCACTTTTTAAAAAAGTTTTAATTTGTACCCACTTTTTAAACAATTTCATGCCTCTTTCTTATCTTCCTTCTACATCAAGGAATTATCCCCTTTCCTTTTCCAGACATGATTTTCCATATGAACTACTAATTCTTATACTACATATATTCACAAGCAACAACCAGTTTCATATCACAAAAAGAAATGATAATAACAATATATATATATATATATATATGTGTGTGTGTGTATTCACAAGCAACAACCAGTTTCATATCACAAAAAGAAATGATAATAATATATATATATATATATATATATATATATATATATATATATATATATGTGCGTGTATTCACAAGCACCAACCAGTTTCATATCACAATATATATATATATATATATATATATTG
>AWOL01S0007645.1:0-33290 GCA_000715115.1 Nicotiana otophora | reverse complement strand
ATATATATATATATATATATATATATATATATGTGCGTGTATTCACAAGCACCAACCAGTTTCATATCACAATATATATATATATATATATATATATTGAACAGCTTGCAAAAGTTCTAGTTCTTCTTCTACTGCACTACTTCCGATTCTATATAACGACGCAAATATTAAACAGTTTGAAAAAAGAATAATGAGGAGAAAAAGAAATTAATGTATGGCCAGAAACAAGAGAATGTATTTTCGAGAATGCATGCTCCTAGAAAGGTATACAAACTAGATTTGGCTTAAGTTATATTTTAAAGAAAGACATAACAGAACTTCAGCTCTAAGAATGCTGAAGTTCAGCAAATATAAACAAAAAATTCAGCTCCTAGACTGCTGAAATTCAACAAATACAAAACAAACTTCAGCTCCTAGAATGCTGAAGCTCAGCAAATACAAAACAAACTTCAGTTCTTAGAATGCTGAAGTTCAACAATTACAAAACAAAAATTTCAGCCAAAAAATACTGTTGTTTTATTGAACTAAAGTTTGTCATTGCACTATGAACTGAAGTTTGCGTAATTGTCTTTGCAAGTCAGGCCAAACTTCAGGCAAAAATATCTGAAGTTTTACTTTGATAAGGCTACACTTCTGGCAAAACATTTTGAAGTTCAAACTTTAGACATAAATTTTTGTTACTTTAGACCCGTATGTCTGAAGTTATCCGAAAAGTAGGTACCCTTGTAATTTTTTTTGCAAAGCGGATATAAGTTAAAAGGTGACCCAAAAATTTGGTATAGATGCAAATGCCCCAAATTCCTCTCGATGTTCAAACACATAAAACCACTAAAGGGAAGTTAGAACTGAAAGGAGGATAGCTGTAAAATTCAATAAGAAATGAGACAAAGGAAAAAGGAAAAATATTTTTTTGTTAATAAATTTAAGGGTCCTCAAAATTTAATACATATTATCACATTTATCTTAGGGGAATGGCAGCTTCCTGAAGAAAGCTCCATGAGAATTCATTTATTTTGTGGTTCGTTTTTATCCTCAATGATAGCTATATCATGCAAAATCAACTATATAAGTAAAGTTAAACAACATGAAGGTTACGAAAACCAAGATATATACTAAGTTTTGTTGTTTAGATGTTATGTATTCCATGAAGATAAGGGATTGATACATTTTAGCATGCATTTAAGGACTTTGACTTGATGAGAATGTGGCGAAGCCAGAAATATTTTTAAGGGTGTTCAAACTTAAAAGAAGTAAAAATAATTTCCGGCAAAGGGTATTCAATATATATTATATACCTTCAAAACTTATTATGTTACCTATATATACAGTGTAATTTTTCAACGAAGGACCCTTAACTAAATGTAGCTTCGCCCTTAATGAGATGCTTCAAAAACTTTCTTTAAATAGTAATTAGATATTATGCTTTAATAGAAAAATAATCACTTAAGTAATCATACAACCAAGTGTATCCTCCTAAAGTTAGTTACCAATAGACAACAAACTAAAAGCACATCAATTGAGAAAAGCGCTAATGTATTTCTAACTTGGATGTCTCTCTTCCTCCGTGTCACGACCGAAAATCCACTAAAGGTCGTGATGGCGCCTAACACCGCCGTTAGGCAAGCCGACGGAGAATGATTAACTTATTTACTCATTTTAGTATTTGAAAATATAATTTTCATTAATTAAGGAGTATGAAATAGAATTTACACGGTAAGTGATAATATTTACACGAACTACAATAATGAACAATCCCGTAAGAACCCTCAAAACATGGTGTCACAAGTGCATGGGCATCTATTAATGAGTACAACAATGATACAACATCCGTCTGAAATACAAGTTAGACGGGGAATATAAATAACTCTAATGGAGACTCTGCATGCTGCGGATCGTATCAAGGAAGTGAAGCTCACCGTAAAGTCCCCGCAACAACTGCGCCTCCGCACCCGGAGGACCACCAGAAACATATATGTATACCTGCACAATAAGTGCAGTAAGTACAGCATGAGTACGTAAATCAACGCATACCGAGTAAGTATCTAGCCTTACCCCAGAGAAGTAGTGATGAGGGGTCGACATCGACACTTACTAGTGGTCCAATAAGACAGATACAGTAAGAAGTAAACAAATATTGGGCAGAGTAAATAAACGAGAATAATAAGTATGAATACGTGGTACAATCCTTCTCTCAACAACAAGCTCAAACTCTCGATTAGCAGTTACCTCCTCCACCGGCGTATGTACATAAATAATGGACCTCACCAGATAGGTCGTCATAATTCAAATCAAGAAAACCCCCAGATACACTATAAAGGAATTTAATAGACAGGGGACATCTCAAATAGTACAGCTATAGCATTGTGTGAATCTAAGTATACTCGGACAATAACATTGATTTATCTACGCTCGGACTCTCGTTACCTCGTGTGTACGTAGCCTCCGCAATATGTAACACATATCAAATACATCACCTAGGGGTAGTTTCCACTTCACAAAATTAGACAGGAGACTTACCTTTCTCCGAAGTTCTATAACCGGCTCCAACGCCACTCTAGCACCTCAAATCGATCCTCGTCGCTCCAAAACTAGTAAAACAATGTCCAAATCAATAAAAATATACTCTAATACTCATAATAAATCAATTTATAACAATCCCTGAATCTGCTCGAAAAGTCAATAAAGTTGACCCTCGGGCGCACGTGACCGGATTCTGAAAATTATTGAAAATAAATATTACCCATAACTTATATGATCTATATCCAGAAAATCATCCAATTGCATCTATGAATCGATCCTCAAATCAAGGATTTACCATTTCTCAACTTTGGGGCTCAAAATCTCAATTTTTACAATCTAAATACGGATAAAAATAATAACCAATGAAAAACATCATAGAGAAACATCAAAATAATGGTCATATATTTATGCCCTTGTTTATACGAGAACAACGCCTCAAAAATCACCTCAAACGGGGCTCTAGAACTCAAGATATGACCAAAATACTAAATTTCTCGGTTTAAACATTGTCCAAATGTTTTTTCTTCATTGCCTTCGCGGGAGACCTTCGCATTCGCGAAGAGCAATTTTTCGCGTTGACCGGTCAACCCATAAATCCTTCTACGCATTCGTGGAACCTCTCTCGCGTTCGCGAAGAACAAAGCTTCGCACCAGAAACCAACAATTTTTTCCGACACGGAAATGGCCATAACTATCTCAAACGACATCGAAATTCGACGATTCTTGTTGCTATGGATCCATAATTACGATACAGATCTAATTTTTCAATCCAATCATAAATCTAAGGTTGTTTTCTCAACATAGTGACCTTTATGACCAAAGAAACGACTCCTAAACATCAAATAAGAGTACGACACAACCCAAACACCTCCGAAACACAACCGAGGCCTCCGGGACCCCGTCCAATTATACAAACCAGTCCCAAAATACAATACGAACTTAGTCGATACCTCATACCACGTCAAACAACTTCAAAATCATACATCGCGCCTCGAATCAAACTTATAAATTTCCAAATTTCTAAAAATTCTATATCTTGTGTCGAAACATATCAAATCAATCCGAAATGACTTCAAATTTTGCACAAAAGTTTCAAATAATATCACGGACCTATTCCAACTTCAAGAATCTAGATCCGACCCCGATGTCAAAAATTTCACTCCCGGTGAAACTTTCCAAAAACCTTCAAATTTTCAACTTTCGCCAAATGACCCCGAAATGACCTACGGACCTCCAAATCCACATCTGGACGCGCTCCTAAGACTAGAATCACTATACGGAACTATTCCTAGGATCAGAATCCCAAACGTGCATCGATAACATTAAAATACACTTCAACCCAAATTTATAAAATTCTTCCAAATGCCAACTTTCAGCAATAAGTGTTAAAATACTCCCGTGTCATTCAAAACCCGATTCGGACATACGCCGAAACCCAAAATTATCATATGAACCTGTTGGAACTTTTAAATCCCGATTTCGAAGTTGTTTACTCAAAATTCAAACCTTAGTCAATTCTTCCAACTTAAAGCTTCCGAAATGAGAATTTTTCATCCGAATCAACTCCGAACTTCCCGAAATTCAATTCTGACCACGCGTGCAAGTCATAATACTTCAAGTGAAGCTACTCAAAGGCTCAAACCGCCGAATGAGGTGCTAGAGCTCAAAACGACCGGTCGGGTCGTTACACTCCGTTGTCTCTAACATTCTCCATATCACCATTCCATATTTTAAAAAAAAGAAATAATAGCATTTACAATGGAGGAGGATAAAGTTTAAGAATTTGTGGATATAATAGAAAAAACATATAGCACGGAAATTTTATCTGGGAAACTACAAGCTCAAAAGCTAGAATTGCCAAATGAATAACTTTTATAGGATCATTACTCAAAAAATTAGATATGTAATATTTAACTACTTGTAGTAAATAAATAATATTCAAAATGATCATTATATTAGACAATCATACAAACGTGAGTTCCAGATATTTGTTTATCAATAAAAAGGTTATACATTTCGGGAAAAGTTCAATATATTATCCTTCAATGATACATGATTTTAGAGAAGCCAGCTCAAATGCAGAAGAATCGAGAAGTGAAGACAAATTAGTTAGTTAGTTAAAAGTTAGTTAGGGGGAGGGAAAGTTAGTTGTTGTCAGTTGGGTAGTTAGTATAACAGAATTCTGTTATCAATTCTGTTAGGAAAGAATCTAGTTACCATTTGGAATACATGAATCAGTACATATAGGAATTGTAATCTACATTTTTCATATCAAAAACAATTACACAAACTTCTCCCTAAATCCTTTATGTTCTTCTTCATCTCTCTCTTCTTGTTCTTCTTCTGTGACTTGACATTCTCTACTGCTTTTCTCGAGTTAATCCTAAAGCAGTGCTACGATCCTCGAATTCTATTTGAATTCCTGCAATCGTATAACATTGGTATCAGAGCTGTGTGATCCTTGGAATCATGGCAAAAGGAATCTATCCACTGACAATTCGACTGAAGCAAATCCTGACCTACGTGAGTTGATGCAGAAATTGATAGCTGATGTAGGAGCTTTATCTGGAGAAGTCTTAGCCTTGAAGCAGTTGGATCAGGTAGTCCTTGAATTTAAGGAACAAATGACAAATTCGAAGGAACACCAGAAGGATAAAGCTCCAGTAGCAGAGGAAGGTGAACCTTTTGAAGCTAGATTTCATTGAGAGAGAAGTCATATGAGTTGTAATCATTACAATTCTAACTTCTCTAGGTGGTCTAGGATGGAATTTTTATGATTTAATGGGGAAGAACTAAGATCGTGATTGTTCAAAATCGAACAATTCTTCTCTATGGAAAAGGTGGATGTTGAAGAAAAGGTTGAAGTAGTTGCATTACAGTTGGAAGGAGAAGCTATACAATGGCATCTCTCTTTCATGAGGTACATGCAGTACCTACAACTTGCCACTTCGAATGAGCATGTTATGGCATTAGTTGAAAGGTTTGGAGCTGATTTCGATGATCCAATGGAAGAAATCAAAAAGATTAAGCAAACTGGAAGTGTGAAGGAATACCAAACTATCTTTGAAAGAAATTTGAATAGGGTGAGATTATCTCAAGAAAATACAATCAGTTATTTTATTGGGGGTCTGAAGCACGAGTTGAATATTGCTGTTAAGATAACTAATCAAACAACTTTATCTTAAGTGTATAGAACTGTAAGGATGCAGGAAGTCTACTTGGCTGCAACTAAACAACCTGCTTATACAACCAATCCTTCAACCAAGAGATATGCAACACAAGGCAGTAGTGGTAAGCCTTTATTACCAACTCCTAATTCTGGTAGTTCTACCTATACTAAGGGGTTTACTAAGAGAGCATTAAGCATAGATGAGATGAATGAAAAGAGAGCAAGGGGGTTGTGTTACTTCTGTAATGAAAAGTATGTACCGGGCCATAGATGTAATAGCTCAAAATAGTTATATCTATTAGAACTAAAAGAGTTAGAGGAAAGGTCTCATACTGAGGAAGGATAGGAGTTAGAAATTCAAGAGGGAATGGATCAACTAGAACCATCTCAATGTATGGAACAAATGGAAATTTCCATCCATGCTTTGAATGGTTCACAGGGGTACAGAACCTTAAAAGTTACTGGTTATCATGCAAAGAAGGCTCTAAGTATATTGATTGATACTGGTAGTTCACATAATTTCATAGACCCTAAATTGGTCAAGCACTTAGGGTGTACAATCCAGTCTACTAAACCCCAATTAGTAGTTGTTGCTAATGGAAATATGATGTTAGATAGGGTATGCACAATTACTTGGTTGCTGCAAGGTGCTGAGTTTTTAGCAGAGTTTTTGCTGCTACCTTCAGGCTCACGTGAAGTAGTGTTAGGAGTGCAATGGCTACTAACACTTGGGGATATTAAGATAAATTTTAGGAAGTTGACTATGGAGTTCTGGTATAAAGGAAGGAAACACCTTCTCAGAGGTGCTGGTAATCAAGTGAAAGTACTGGAAGCTAAGAAATTGGTCAAACATACAGGGGATCTATCTTAACTATGCATGATACAAATGGTTCCTATGGGAAAGACAGAACAGTGGCATGCTATTAAGGCTAAAGAGGAACCTGAGATAGATAATAGGCTAGTACAATTGCTAGCTGATTATTCTGGATTATTTGAAGAACCTACTGAATTACCTCCTTCTAGGGATATTTTTTATCACATGATTGTTTTACAAAATGGTACTGAACCTGTGAATAAAAGGCCCTATAGGTATCCTTCAGTTAAGAAGGATATTATTAAGAGTCTTGTACAATAGATGCTGGACCAAGGCATCGTTCAACCTAGCTGCAGTCCTTTTGCTTCACCAGTGGTATTAGTAGGTAAAAAGGATGGGTCATGGAGGTTGTGTGTCGACTATAGAGATTTGAATAAGCATATTGTCAAGAACAAGTTTCCTATCCCTATTGTGGAAGACTTGTTAGATGAACTTGGGGGTTCTAAGGTTTTCTCTAAAATAGACCTAAGGTCTGGATATCATCAGCTCAGAATGGCAAAGAAAAATGTGCCTAAGACTACCTTCAGAACTCATTCTGGACATTTTGAGTATTTGGTAATGCCATTTGGCCTACCAAATGCTCCTGCAACCTTTCAAGGATTGATGAACTTTGTTTTCAAAAGTTTCTTAGGAAACATGTACTGGTTTTCTTTGATAACATTCTCATATATAGCAGCACTATATAAGACCACTTAACTCATTTGAAGTCTATTTTTGTCGAAATGAGTAAACATCAGCTCTTGGCAAAGAGGAGCAAGTGTTTATTTGGGGTGCAGAGGATTGAGTATTTAGGACACTTCGTCACAGCTGAAGGAGTGTCTACTGATCTTCAAAAGATAAAAGCGGTCCAGGATTGTCCTACACCAACAACCCTCAAGTAGCTTAGGGGATTTCTAGGCCTAGCTGATTATTACAGAAGATTTATTAAGAGTTTTGGGGTGATTTGCAAACACCTAACTGACTTAACTAAGAAGGATGGGTTCAAATGGTCGACTTCAGCAGATGCAGCTTTTGCAGCTTTGAAAAAAAGCTCTCACTCAAGCTCCTATTCTAGCCTTGCCAGATACTACCAAGACCTTCATTGTAGAAACGGATGCCAGCGGTTATGGTATTGGAGCAGTACTAATGCAGGAGGGGCACCCTATAGCTTTTATTAGTAAAGTTTTATCACCAAAGCATGCAGCTCTATCTGTATATGATAGAGAATTGTTGGCAATAATACATGCAGTAACTAAATGGTCACAATATTTGTTGGGACAGACGTTCATCATCAGAACTTATCAAAGGGCCTTAAAGTACCTTATGGAGCAAATATTATACACTAATTCCCAACTATTGTGGCTCACCAAATTAATGTCATTTGACTACTCAATAGAGTACAATAAGGGAGTGGAGAACAAGGTAGTTGATACTCTCTATAGGATAACTGGAGCTGAATTATTGGCATTGATGATTTCACCTGGTGATACTGAACTTTTCCAAGCTATAGCTGATAGTTGGAACTCTGATTAGAAGCTGAAGCAACTCATTGAAGAACTCCAAGATGATCCATATACTCACAAGCAGTTCACATAGTTTCAAGGCCAACCGAGAATAAAAGGTAGACTAGTGATAGGCAAGGAGCCACAATTGAGAAAGACACTTATAACTTTATGGCACGCAACTCCTCAAGGGGGGCATTCAGGTATTGAAGCTACCTTAAGGAGACTACTCACACTGTTCTACTGGAAAAACATGAGGAAGGAGGTAAATGATTTTGTGCAAAAATGTGATATCTGCCAAAAGAATAAATCTGACTTCGCTTCTTATCCAGGGTTGTTACAACCCTTACCTATTCCATATGTAGTGTGGTCTCAAATTAGTATGGATTTCATTGATGGCCTTCCTAAATAAAAAGGTTATGAGGTTATACTAGTAGTGGTGGACAGGCTTAGCAAATATGGTCATTTCATTCCACTGAAGCATCTTTATACTGCTCGATCAGTAGCTCAAGTGTTCTTAGACACTGTGGTGAGGTTACATGGTCTCCCTGATACTATTACTAGTGATCGAGATGCTGTCTTCCTTAGTAATTTCTGGCAAGAGCTATTCTCATTACAAGGAGTTCAATTGAATACATCTTCTTCATACCATCCTCAATCTGATGGACAGACTGAGGTATTGAACAGACGTTTGGAGACATACTTAAGGTGTTACTGCAATGAAGATGTTACTAATTGGTACTCTTGTTTGCCTATGGCTGAGTAGTGGTATAACACCTCATTTCATTCAGCCATACGGACCACCCCTTATGAAGCATTATATGGTCGGCCACCCCCCTTACATTTACCCTACTTGCCAGGAGAGACAACTTCAGCTGAAGTTGATAACACCTTGATCAACAGGGAACTAAAGCTACAACTACTGAAACACCATCTAACAAGAGCTCAACACAGAATGAAACAACAAGCAGATGCCCACAGGAGTGATAGACAATTTGAGGTTGGTGATTGGGTCTATCTTAAAGTTCAGCCATACAAGCAAGTGACTATATCCAACCATTCCTCCCATAAGTTAGCTTCTAAATACTATGGCCTTTTTTAGATTCTTAAAAGGGTGGGTTCAGTTGCTTATACATTATTGCTTCCAGTTGGAGTTCAGATCCACCCCACAGTGTATGTTTCACTGTTGAAAAAATCATATGAGATTCCATCTCAGATTTCTTACCCTCATATTCTTGATTTGGCAAGTCCCTATTGTCCTGATCCTGAAGTCATCTTACAAAGAAGAATGGTGAAGAAAGGAAATAAAGTTGTTGCATAAGTTTTAGTTAAATGGCAAGGGCTCCCTAATGAAGCTACTACTTGGGAGTTTGTTACTGTCCTACAAATGAGGTTTCCTTCTTTTGATCCTTATGGTCAAGGATCTTCGATTGGGGGGAGTACTGATACATGATTTTAGAGAAGCCAGCTCAACTGCAGAAGAAGCGAGAAGTGAAAACAAGTTAGTTAGTTAGTTAGTTAGTTAAAAGTTAGTTAGGGGAGGGAAAGTTAGTTACTGTCAGTTGGTAGTTAGTATAACAGAATTCTGTTAGAAAAGAATCTAGTTACCATTTGGAATACATGAATCAGTACATATAGGAATTGTAATCTACAATTTTCATATAAAAAACAATTACACAAACTTCTCCCTAAATCCTCTCTGATCTTCTTCATCTCTCTCTTCTTCTTCTTCTTCTTTTGTGACTTGACATTCTCTACTGCTTTTCTCTAGTTAATCCTGAAGCAGTGCTACGATCCTCGAATTCTCTTTGAATTCCTGCTATCATGTAACATTCAAATCTATGCATCTAACTTTGTCAGTAATCCAAATACAAGCTCAAATTAAAAAGGATGTTGAATCATACGCCTTGCATATAAATCTTCGCCATCTAAAGCACAATAAAAGTTATAGAAGATCATATTATTCGTCGAAAAAATAATCTATCTAATATCACCAATGACCAATCAGTGACACTCTGTATATTTAATTTTCTTTAGTTAGCTAATAACTGCAAGTTTTCCTGTATTGTTCATAGAATTGATGCCTCAATATCAATAATCTTAGTAAGATGAGCACAACGAACAATTAAATCAAAAATATAAAGTCTAGTATGCAGAGGTCACTACTTAGACACTCTGCATATTAAAATTATCTTAACCAAATAAATAATTCCAAATATTTTCCTCTGTTATCTATAAGCTTTGAATACCGCAACATCTTCAAAATTTTCACGGTTACAAACTGTCTTCTTTTTTTTCTAACAATTTCAAACCCAAAAGACAAACTCACGTGTATTTTGGGTTTGTGATATACTTTGGGACTCTTGAGAAACGGTCGTGGCTTTTAATAGTGACTTTTGGACTCTGCACATCCAGTAACGGTTCCTCCAATACTAATGAATTTTGGAATTTGTCAAGAATAATTAAATAAAAAGAATGAGTGAAAAATGCAAGGAAAATGAGAAAAAAAAAATTCAAGTGACTTTTGGGATGAGGTGCAATAAAGAGAATTTTTGAAGTAACTTTTAATCTTTTAAAAATGAAGTTGATGAAGAGAATAAAGTAAAACAAATCATAAAAAGGAGATAAAAGAAAAATAGGATTCTTGGCCTAGGAGAGATGTCAAGTCACCTTATACATTCTCTTTTTTGTATAGATATATAGATTTACTAATGATTCTTTTGTAATTATATATTGAAAAGTTTGCGATAGTTACAACCATCTTTAAGTTTTCTATCAAAAAAAATAATGTAGACATACAAGTTTATAACTTTACATTTTTGCAAAACTTCAACAATAAGTAAACAAAAACTCAATGAAATTTTTTCTTATTGTTATAAAATAATAAAAGAAGAAGAAGATCATTGCATAGAAAAATAGAAAGAGAGAATTCTTATTGATTGGGATGAATTACAATGGAATAGAACCCTTCTATTTATAGGAAAAAAAGTGACTTAGCCACCAAGTAACAAACTCTAAAATCTCTCTAAAAGTAGACATTCATCATAAATAAAATATTATTTGTAACACTCCCCCTTGAATGTCTATTCAAAAGATAATGTGTCTCGTTAAAACCTTAACTAAAATAAAATCCAGTGGAAAAAAATTTCTAGAGAAAGAAAAAGAGTACACATGTTTAGAAATACGCCTTTTGGTTGCCTCGTTAAAAACCTTGCAAGGAAAACCTAGTGAGACAAAACCTTTCAAGGAAAAAATAGTACAATGCGTATTAACTCCCCCTGATGAGACAATCAATTCACATCTTTGAGCATTCGCATTCTAATCTAGTGCACTAGCTTCTTGAAGGTTGACGTCGACAGAGATTTGATGAATCAATCAGCCATATTAACTCCAATAAATATATTGTACCTTGAAAATCCTCGCTATCACATTATCATGCTCATAGTTATAGCAAGATACAAATGTGCACAAATTACACTTAGGATGTAGTACTTCATAACCAAGAATTCTATATGCTTTAAGCAATTTAAATCCTTCAGGGATTGTCATATAAGTTAAGTCATATAATGTCACGACCCAAAATCTCACTTGTCGTGATAGCACCTATCTCAATATTAGGCAAGCCGAAAATCTCAAAAATATCACCATATCTTTTAAATTTGAAAATAAAATAATTAAATTCAGCTGAAGAAATCTCACAATTTCAAATATAATACTCCCAAAACCCGGTGTCACTGAGTACATGAGCATCTAAATGAATACAAAGTCTGACCGATAAAACTTACTGTCTGAAATATAAAACAGTACAATAACTAAACAGAAAGGGAATCAAGTATGCGGTCGTCAAGCAGCTATCTTGATAGTCTCCAACAAAAATAACTCTGAATTCTAGTAGCTGTCGTATCTGGGAGCACCTGGATCTGCACACGAGGTGCAAAGTGTAATATGAGTACAACTAACTCAATAAGTAACAAGACTAAACTCTCGGCTAAAAGCAATGATGAGCTCTGCAGGTACAGTCCAGTATAAATAATAGTACAAAATGTAGGCATGCTTCCAAAATTAATAGTTAAACTCAGTACAAGTAAAATAGATCAATACTGTATGATATGAGAAATATGATATCTCAGTAGAAAGACCTCATGTAAATACTGGTCACAAATTATTCGATCACTCGGTACTGTTTATGGCCAATCCAGCCTAGGATATTCCAACCCGTATATAAATACACATCGAATGACAATCAGTCACCCAGTACCATATAAGGACAATCCAACCCTGGGATAATTTATCCCCAAATATAAATGATACAGACAAGATCCATGTCCAGGTAAACTCATTACAATACAAATAAGTAAGGCAAGTCCATGCCCTGAAAAATCCATCCCGGATATACATAATCATCTACGCTCACTGGGGTTGTGTACAGACTTCGGAGGGGCTCCTTCAGCCCAAGCGCTATATAAAGCCAATATGGCCTACTGCAGGCGGGCAGTCCCGATCCGTATAATAATAAAGTCTATAAGTCCTGCTACAGGCGGGCAGCACCGATACATAAAATAGTGAAGCCTGTAAGGCCTGCTGCAGGCGGGCAGCCCCGATCCATATAATAATAATGTATAAAGCCATCATGGCCCGCTGTGTCGCGCAACTCAGTCCCATAAATATCCTCACAATGGACAAATATTACTGAGTGCGAAGTGTATATTTTTGAACAATTATTTCAACAGCAACACGACCTCATGAGTCCCAAAATATTGGCACCTAGTCTAAACATGATCTTTAACAGGAGCCTCAGCTCAATTTCTCTAACACGTGAAGAATGTTCAAATAATAACATGATTCATTAATCTTACAACTGCACAGGATTTATTCAAGATACAATTTATATGGTACACGTCCACATGCTCGTCACCTATCATGTGTGTCACATCCAAACAATTTATATCATACCAAATTCGGGGATTCATACCCTCAGAACCAAGTTTAGAAGTGTTACTTACCTCAAACTGTGTAATTCTTTACTCCGCTACGCCCTTGCCTCGTGAATTTGTCTCTAAATGCCTCGAATCTAGCCACAACTTATTCGATTCAGCCAATAAAATTTATTGAAAATAATTTCATAATAAAATACTAATTTTTCAACAAAATCTGAAATTTAGCTCAAAAATCACCCGTGGGGCCCACATCTCGGAATCAGACGAAACTCACAAAATATCCAATTACAAGTTCAACCATACTAATTTCACTCAAATCCGACTCCAAATCGGTGTTCAAATCTCGAAAATTTATTTTTATGAAATTGTAGAAAATCCTCCGATTTCTCTGGAAAAATCAATAATCTAACGCCGAAAATGAAGATTAATTAATGGAATATAATCACAAGGGAGTCAAGAACACTTACCCCAAGTTGTGTGAAAACTTTCATCTCCAAAGTCGCCCAATCTGAGCTCCAAAATCCGAAAAATGAAGAAGGAAACCAAAACCCATGATTTTATCATCTATCCCGTCATTTACTCTTCGCGATCGCGAAGCACAAAAATTTCCAGCCCAAAATTTGCCTTTCGCGATCGCGAAGAATAAATTCTCAGCTCTTCCAGACAGCCTCTAGTATAATGGTCATAACGTTTTGTACAAAACTCTAAATTGCAATTTGTTTAACTTTCTGAAAACTAGACACCAAGGTCTATAACTTGCATTTGTTTCTCATCTCCCAATTCCTTATAGATTGCGAGATATAGACTTCCAAAGCCAGCCCTGTACAACAGAGTATTTCCAAACTCTTCCCAGATAGCCTATAGTGTATCCATCATAACCTTTTGTACACAACTCTAAATGACAAATGGTTTACCTTTCTGAAAACGAAACACAAAGAACTACAACTCTTATATTTGGATCATCTCCAAATTCCTTATAGATTGCGAGATATAAGCTTCCAAAGTTGGGTCAGTGCAACAAAGGTTTGTTCTACGCGATCGTGAAATAGCTTCTGCGATCGCTATTCACAAGGCCCCAAACTGATATTTACTCTTCGCGAACGCGACCTGATGTTCGCGATCGCGATTCATACCTCTGTGGACAAAAACCAGTAATTTAAAATGGCCTAGAAATGGTCTGAAACTACCCCGAAACTCACCCGAGCCCCTCGGGATCTCAACCAAATATACCAACAAGTCTTAAAACATCATACGAATTTAGTCGAAGCCTCAAATCACATCAAACAATACTAAAAACACGAATCACACATAGATTCAAGCCTAATGAACTTTGAAACTTCCAATTTCTACAAACGACGTCGGAACCTATCAAAATCATGTCCAATTGACCTCAAATTATGCACACAAGTCATAAATAACATAACGGAGGTATTCAAATTTTTAGAATCGGATTTCGACCCCGATATCAAAAAGTCAACTCCCCGGTCAAACTTTTCAAATATTCAACTTTTGCCATTTCAAGCCTAATTCCTCTACCGACCTCCAAATAATTTTCCGTACATGCTCCCAAGTCCAAAATCACCATACGGAGCTATTCAAATCATCAAAATTCAAATCCGAGGTCATTTATACATAAGTCCATATCCGGTCAACTTTTCTAACTTAAAATTTTTAATTATGAGACTAAGTGTCTCATGTCACTCTAAATTCCCTCTGGACCCGAACCAACTAACCTGGTAAGTCTTAAAATGAATGTAAAGCATAAACTGAGCAGTAAATGGGAGAACGGGGATGTAATACTCAAAACGACCGGCCGGGTCGTTACATATAAGCCATATAAATAGACTTTAGATGCGTATCACATAAGATAAATAAAAGTGATTGCACACACCATTGACTTTATACTTTCAAGTATTTGAACTGCAGGTCAAAAACTATATGTGTTTCGTATGAAACAAATTCTATTCGAGTTGTGTTTTTATTTGGCCAATATTTTTCTGTCTGTAGGCGATAGACTTAAGATCCTCATCTATACTTAGCGCTAATATTGGTGTCGTCGACGAATATTTTATATCGGTTCCAATATTTTTTTCGTAAAGACATAACATAGAGATCTCTTCTTCATATTTTCAGGTACCTAAATCTCTCATTAGATTTTATGAAGTTTTATGTCATGTGATATTCTAGATCACTTGCCACTTTATTATGATCATTTGCTCATCTTCTTTATCAAGAATTTTGCTTGAAATCAATTTTTCTATATGCTTTAAGCGTACCATAGACTTTGTCCTTCTAGGACTTATTCTAATAGGAGCATTTGTAGTGAGAATATAGTTACTTTCTTTGGGCAGCAAATGCGTCTGGCATGCATTGTAATATATTGCAGATGAATTATCTTTTTTTTAACTTCAAATTTATATTATCTTATTCGAGGATCTAGATGTACAAATGATAATTCATTCCACTTAACTTTTTCTCGATTGTTTATCTTGTCTCCCCCTCATGTTAGAAAAACTAACTATTTTTCTCAATTTTGGGAACCCATCTTTGTGTATTATGGTGTTAATCAAAATATACACCGCACATCAATAATAATAAGATGAAATTAGTTGGTTCCTGACCCCGAACCACTTGTGAGGGGAGAATGTAATATACTATCGTGTATAACGTATATTAAACTGATATAGATAACTTTGTTCACATAAGCAATAGTTTAGCTTTTAAGTGGAGCCACTCAATAAATTATTTTTCTAAACCAACTATGATGCAAACCAACTTATCAAGATGAACTGTCTTGAATAGAAAATCTAGAAATTATGCTCTAAATTAAATTATTGAGCAAGTTACCTCGCAAACACCAGGTTGCGGGTTAATAATAATCGCACATGTAACCATCCCATAGATGCATCTTATGTGGTATACATGGCAGTGAATGGGCCCATATTCATCTTTGATAAATTCCAGAATTTAAGGGATTCAATCCTAATTTTAGTTGGTATAATAATCGTGAGAATAAGCAAAACAAGAGAATTCATAAACAATCTTTTTCAATACTTACCCATGTTAATTCTCATTTATTTTGCGCATTTTAATCAAGATTGCTCAATAGGCCATGCTTGATAAAATTGTCTGTATTAGTAAACTTCAGGTTTACATCATGACATGCGCAATTGTTAATTAAACTTCCAGTTTACTGCAACATAGATTTTATATCAATAAATATCCAGTTTACTGTGTCATGTAATTTTGCCATATTTTTTTATTTGTGTAATACAAAACAGGCAATAAAGCGGGTAGTATTCATATGTACATATTACCCTACTATAGTTGTAGTAATATAAAGATATTAAATCTTCTCATTATTTATAGTCTCAATATAACCAACCGCTTTCGCGAATACTTTAGAAACTCAATAAGTTTCTTTGAGACTTACTACAACACAATACCTTAGTGACGATCAATTTTATTTCTCCAAAATAGTATAATTGTCTCTTTCAGAGCTCTCAACTAATTTTGTACTACCACATATTCATCAATATCTATATGGTGAATATCTCGTTCAAGGATAAAGTTATACGATTATTGTCAAGGTCAAAATCATTATATGCAAAATATGTTGCTTCTATTACTATTGCCCTGTAATAATCACATTGCCATAATATTGTGGTGTACAATAGGTACGTGATCAATGACTATTCATGTCATAATAATGAAATTATTTTCTTATTTCATCTCAAACCTCTTTCTAGAGATTAGTATGTTATATCCACTACCACTAGCATGTTCATATTCTTCCGAGAATGAATATGTATTCATAAATCAGATGTTATCACATTCACATCATGAATAGACCATAATCATCTATATGTGCTTTACAAAATCGCATGTCAAATCGATGACAAATATTACTTTCACAGAGTGAAGAATTATTTTGAGAATCCTTATTATTCTCATTATCACAATGATGGCGATTATAATTTCGTCTATTGCCACATCTACATCCATTGATATCTTTATGGTAATAATTTTGTCTTCTTTTAGACTTATCACATACTGCAATCATATTCACTTAAAGAAATGAGAATGAAGCAAATTCAATGGGATATGTTTCCACTTCTTGTGCTCATAATCATATATGATTTGATCATCGCATATAAATTTTACCACTTCGGGTGGTAATAATTTCTTATAAACTCCAATAGAGTTATAATCAAAATTTATTGCCTTTGCTTGTATTAAAAAATAAATTATGGAATTTCAAGAATTTAAAAGATAAAAATAAAGTAAAATACATACCTTAAATCCAGAATTTAATCATGTTTCAAAACTCAGTGCAATTAGCACAAAAGCAACTGATCAAACATATCTCACCCATCGAATTGCAAAATCTTGATTTGTCAATTCGTTGCTATCATTACAGAATGCAAATCATCACACCAAATTAATTTCCACGGGGAATGAATTTCGACTACAAGATGAGTCAAATACATCTAAACCGTTGATTAGTCTCTCGATCCAACGGCTTAGCTTCAAAATTTATAACGATCCGACTGGTCGTTTTGAGCATCTGCACTTCTCTCGGTAGTTTGAGGGCTCGCGTATCTCTGCATGATGTATTATGATATACGTAAATCGTCGGTGTTGGTTTTCAAGTTATCTGGAATCGATTTGGAAGAATGAACTTCAAGATTTAAGCTCTAAGTTAGAAGAGTTGACCAAGTTTGACCTTTTAGCATTGGATCTCGAAATGGAGTTCTGTTAGTTCCGTTAGCTCTGTTGGCTGATTTTGGACTTAGGAGCGCATTTGGATTGTAATTTGAAGGTCCTAGTCGAATTAGTCTTGAAATTATAAAAGTTGGATTTTTGGGAAGTTTGACCGTGAGTGTTTTTTGATATCGGGGTCGGATTTCGATTCCGGAAGTTGGAGTAGGCGTGTAATGTCAAATGTGCTGTGTGTGCAAAATTTGAGGTCAATTGGACGTGTTTTGATAGGTTTCAGCATTGGTTGTAGAAGTTGAAGTTTTAAGGTTCATTGATTTTGACTTGAGGTGCGATTCATCGTTTCGAGGTTGTTATGCATGGGTCGAAGCTTCGAGTAGGTTCATTTCGTCATGTAGAACTTTTCTGCAAAATTTGGCGCCATTTAGAGTTGATTTAATATGGTTCGGACTCTCGGTTGGAATTCTAGAAGTTCTTGAAGTTTACTTTGATCTTCATGCGTTTTGGCATCTGATTCGTGATTCTAGAGGTTATTTTGATGTTTTGATCGCTCGAGCGAGTTCGTGTTATGTTTTCAAACTTGCGTGGGTGTTTGGTTTTGAGCCTCGGGGGCTCGGATGAGTTTCAGATTAGCTTCGGAGTGTTTTGTTAAGAACCTTAAGTGTTGTTCTGGTTTCATCTCTTTTGCGATGTTTTGGTCGCAAATACGACTATCGCATTTGCAAGGTAGTCTTCGCATTTGCGAACCTGGGCTGCTGGGGTCTGGATCGCATTTGCGATGAAATTATCGCTTTCGCGAAGCCTGAAGAGTTTTGCATTTGCGAACTCTGTATCGCAATTGCGATGAAGGCATGGTCTCTCAAGGGTCGCATTTGCGATGTTTTGTTCGCATTTGCGAAGGTCGCTTTTGCGAACCCCCGGCCGCAAATGCGACATCTGCAGCCTGCTAAATGTTGAGAACTCTGAGACTTAGCTTCATTTTGTTATATTTTGAACCCTAGCTTCGATGGGAGGCGATTTTATGAAGGGATTTTCATACCAAATCATTGGGTAAGTACCTCTAATCAATTCTCAACTACATTTCATGATTTTTATATAAGATTTAACATCAAATTCATGAGAATCTAGGAAAAAATTTGGGGATGTTATCAAAACTTTGAAATATTAAAATTTGAGATTTGGGATTCTAATAGGACTCAGATTTGGAAACAAAATACGTATTTGCACTTGTGAGGCTATGGGTAGTCAAGACCTACCCTTGGACTCGGATTTTGACTCGGCGAGCCCGGGGTTGACTTTTGTTGACTTTTTAGAAATTGTATAAAAATCACTACTTTATTAATTTAAATTGTTTTCCCTTGCATTGTGTGATGTATTTAAGTCATCTTTGGCTAGATTGAGCCGAGGGAGGTGAATTTGTAAAGAAAAAAGCTAAATTGAGTATTGAGTTAGCCGAATTGAGGTAAATGTCTTGCCTAAATTTGTTGAGGGAATGTTTTCCACTACTTTACATTGTTTGCTATATGCGGGGGTGATACATATATGAAGTGACGAGTATATATGCATGTGCCAAGGCTAACCATGCTCAGGGGTAAATTATGTTTTAAATTGTGTCTTGTAGAATCATGACCTTCTTACTTCATGCCTTACTTGACTCCAGATACTAAAAACATAGTATTAAATGTAAGAAACTAAGACTTATCTAATTATAACTTGATCAAATTTGATGAAATTCTGAGAATACATTGATGTGTCTAATTCGGTCATCACTACGCGTAATCATTAATACCTTGTTACAGTCGTTATTCTTGAGATACTAGATTCTATACTTCTGTTATAGATCATTCGTGAGATTTGTTGAAATACTTAAATAATAAAGTTCTTGCAGGTTTATTGAACTATTTTTGGCTTGGAAAGTCGTGAATGGGATTCGTTTGGAATATTCATTTAAACACCCTCATTGGCGTTATTTATGCTTCCTGCCCTGTTTGTCATTGATATACATATGCTTGGTAAGGAAAAGTGTAAAGCACGAAGGGTGGTGATGTGCCGTTTTATATACATTATCATGTGAGAAAGAGTGTAAAGTACGAAAGGTGATGTCGTGCCATATTATTGAGAGTAAAAGTACGAAGGATGATGACGTGCCATATCATTGAGAGTAAAAGCACGAAAGGTGATGCCGTGCCATATTCTTGAGAGTAAAAGCATGAAGGGTGATGTCGTGCCATATTATTTGTGAGTAAAATCACAAAGGGTGATGTCGTGCCATGATATGTGAGTGTAAAGCATGAAGGGTGATGTCGTGCCATATTATTGAGAGTAAAAGTACGAAGGATGATGACGTGCCACATCATTGAGAGTAAAAGCACGAAGGGTGATGCCGTGCCATATTATTGAGAGTAAAAGCACGAAGAATGATGTCGTGCCATATTATTTGTGAGTAAAATCACAAAGGGTGATGTCGTGCCATGATATGTGAGTGTAAAGCATGAAGGGTGATGTCGTGCCATATTATTTGTGAGTAAAATCACAAAGGGTGATGTCGTGCCATGATATGTGAGTGTAAAGCATGAAGGGTGATGTCGTGCCATATTATTGAGAGTAAAAGTACGAAGGATGATGACGTGCCACATCATTGAGAGTAAAAGCACGAAGGGTGATGCCGTGCCATATTATTGAGAGTAAAAGCACGAAGGGTGATGCCGTGCCATATTATTGAGAGTAAAAGCACGAAGAATGATGTCGTGCCATATTATTTGTGAGTAAAATCACAAAGGGTAATGTCGTGCCATGATATGTGAGTGTAAAGCACGAAGGGTGATGCCGTGCCATTACATTTATATTATCATGCTTTAAATTATCATGAGTTCATGGTAGGATAGGTGTTTCCGTGCAGGTGAGTACGAGGGACATGCATTATATTGTGATATATTTCCTTTGTGTATACGTTCATGCCGTTATATTGAGTTGTTATTGTTGTATATATGGTTCTTATGTGACTTGTCGTTAATTCCATGTTATTGTTCTCTATCCTATTTGTTATTGTGTCACTCATGCCTTCTACTTGCTAAACTTGCAATTACCATGCCTACTTCCTGCTATCATAATTACATCTTTGTCGTTTTTATTTTGTTGCACTTAATACATGCCTTCTACCATGTTAGTCATTCATGCTTCTACTTGTTAACTCATAAAGATCATATGTTCCCCTTTTATTCGTTATATTTGTATTTATGCCTCCACCATGCTAGTTAGTTGAAGTTACATTCCGTTTCCTAATTTTTGCGATTACCTTTATGCTTTCCGCCTAGTCTGTTACTGATATCCTTATGTACATTCTCGTTCATTATTGCTACATGTGTATTTCCTACTTTGTCATTACTGTTATCGGTATTTCTATCATCCGGTTGGTACTGTTTTACACATATTTGGTGAGGATGAGATAAATGCACCAAGGTGTTTCCGTGCAATTGACTTGATATCAGAGTATATTCTTCACGCTATGAAAGTTATGGGGTGACTATCGTGATTTACTGGTTTTTGCTCTAAGGAAAAGATTGGTCGAGATATTAGAAACTGCTGAATTTTGATCTCTTTTAGTACTCTGTTATTGCTTTTACATTCGTTTCTTGTACTCTATTATTTTATACTGTAGTATAGTTCTATTGCTAGTTTCGGTATAGATTTTATTAGTGAGCATCTTTTAACTAAAAAGCCTCGTCACTACTTCGACGAGGTTAGACAAAATATCTACTGGGTACATCGGGTCAGTTGTACTCATACTACACTTCTGCACCTTTCGTGCAGATATTTGGAACGGAGCTACTGGGGATGTGGGGAGATGACCCTTAAGATGTTCGAGCAATTCGGATATAGCTGCCACTTGTCCTTGGTAGCTTTAGATTTTGTTAATCTGTTTATGTAACTTTCAAACAGATCGTGTAATTATTTGTATCGACTTTGTAAATTCTAAGTCTTAGAAGCTCATGATTCGTACTTCCAGTTCTTTGGTAAATTTGTAAAAGTTCAGATAATTCTTCACTATATTTCCTATAATTCCATTTGGCTTGTATTGCCTGTTAGTTGGCTTACCTAGCGGGTTGAGTTAGGTGCCATCACGACTAGTGATGTTTGGGTCGTGACAAGTTGGTATCAAAGCTCTAGGTTCATAGGTTCTACGCGTCATGAGCAAGTGTCTAGTAGAGTCTTGTGGATCGGTATGATAACGTCCATACCCATCCTCGAGAGGCTACAGGGCATTTAGGCTAAACTTCCCATCTTTCTTTCCTTTTTGTTGTCACGACCCAATTTTTTCTCCGTTGGGTATCGTGATGGCACCTAGTCTTAGGGATTAGGTAAGCCTAACATTTACTGAATAACAACAATAGTAAAATAACATCTAACAATTTTTGAAATGGAATTCTCTATAGAGTTTACAATTCCCAAAACCGGTAGTACAAGTCATAACCTCTACAGAGTTTACTACAATTCTAAATACGACTGTTTGAAATAAAGTTAACAGTATGAATACAATTCGGAAGGTGACTCTGAAACCTGTGAACGCAGCATCAGGTTTATCTTGAGTCTCCGCAGAAACAATCCGCACAGCTAGCTAATGATCAACTGACTTCGAAATACCTGGATCTGCACAAAAATGTGCAGAAGTGTAGTATAAGTACACCATAGCAGTACCCAGCAAGTATCAAGACTAACCTCGGTGGAGTAGTGACGATGAACAGTCAAGACACCTAATGGACTAAATAACCTAAACAAGTATAAGGGAACAATAGAGTAATGACATAAAAGAATGAGCAGAAACACAGCATAAATCCGATAATCACCGATAACGAAATGGACAAGTACAACTTAACAAAACGACCATTTTTACATCAGGTTTTAGTCAATAAACTCAATGAGGTACCAAACCTCAGACTATTCATAACTCATAGGTCCCAATATCTGAACCTTAACATTGGGCATCCTGTGCCCTCATTACACTTCATAACCGCACTGACGACTCACGTGCCAAAAAGAGTTATTCTCACATAGAAGGTAAGTAAACACGGGTGTGCATCTATACTCAACAATATCAGGAAAACCTCTTAGCCGATAAGAGTGCTTAACTACGTGTATGCTTGTGTAAGTGCCCTAACATGGTCCATGCCTGCTAGTAAGTATAACAAAAGAGACGGACAACACGTAGAATATTTTCTCACAACTTTCACAAGATAAAGCTCATACAGGTAAGTGTACCATTGCACAAATATCAACAACAAGAATGCCCCCAGGCCATCACAAGTCATCACAATTCAAACCCTGACATAACCCACCTTGTCTCGCCACGTGTGCAATAGTAAAGTAAATGCCCGCCTTATCTCGCCACATGCGCAACTCATAAATGTATATATCCTGCCTTGTCACACCACATGTGCAAATATCAATATTAACAATAGCACGGCAGAAACCTCGTGCAACCCAACAACACTCGCACGGCAGAAACCTTGTGCATCACAACAGCAACAACCTCATGCATCACAATAACAACAACCGCACGACAGAAATCTCGTGCATCACAATAACAATAACCACATGGCAGAAACCTCATGCATCACAACAACAACAACAAGTACAACAGTAACAATGTCAATAAATACGAAAGTACGGAAAGTAAATCACTCAAGAACCTTCGATCATAAGAAACGGTAGAACTAGTTCACAAGGAGTAACCATAATAAAGAAATACTAGGCATAATAAGAACATCTCAATAGGGAAGGAAACAATATGTAACAACGGTCCCACAATGTACGTTTCAGCAACAAGGAAACTAACATGAGTCAAATAATTCCAAATAAGGGCAAGTCAACTAAGGCATAGGATATCTAAGCTTCTTTTAAGTTTGGACAATTTCGAAAGAGATACAACCATTCCATTAAAAGTAGGCAGCGGGAAGATAACCATAACCTCAGTTAAGGATGAACAACTACAAAAGGGATAATTATAACTTCAAATAAAGATAAGTAGTTAGGAAAAAGATAACATGGCAATAGAAGAGATAACAGTTTCAATTAAGGCACATATGAATCAAGTAAACAATAAGAGTGGCTCATGAAGAAATTAATTCTAATAAAGAAGGTAAAGGTAAGACTGGTAATTAAGAAACATATTCATAACAAGAACTGCATATTCAATGAACACAAGGACCTAAAAACCTTAAAAGGCCAATTTCCACAAATAAGTCCGAGCACGTATTTGTCACCTCGCGTACACAGACTACAATCAGCATTAAAGACTCAAATCCTAAGGGGTAATTTCCCTCACACAAGGTTAGGCAAGATACTTACCTCAAAGAAGAAAGACCGATACTCTAAAATGAACGTCTCAGGTGAAATGACTTCCGGACGGCTCAAATCTAAACAAAATAACTTCAAAGCACAAATAAAACTCATAAGAAACTATTCTAGATAATAAAGCTTCAATCTTTATCAAAATCTAAAAATAGACCCAAAAGTCAATCCCGGGGCCCGCACCTCAAAACCCGACAAATTTTACAAAACCCAAACACCCATTCCTATACGAGTTTAACCATACTAAATTTATCGAATTCTGATACCAATTCGTCCCTCAAATCATGATTTTTCATTTCACATGTTTCTTACAAAAAACCTCCATTTTCCTCAACTCAAGACAAAAATTAAATGATAAAAATAAAGATCAAATCATGGAATATAATAAATTCTAGGTGGAGAATACTTACCCATTCGATGTTCTTGAAAACCCCACAAATAAGCTCCCAAAACCGAAGTCTAAAACTCAACATATGAAGAAAATGGCCAAACCCTCGATTATATAATTCTGCCCAGGACTTTTGCATTTACGGACAAGGAAACGCATATGCGCTCTCGCATTTGTGAGAAATCATTCCCATTTGTGAACTCAGCTAGCCAGGCTTGGATATGCATCTACGAAGTTACAGTCGCACCAGCGGCACCGCAGAAGCGCAAGAGGTTCGCAGGTGCGATCGCTGGACCGCAAAAGTGGCCTTCGCACCTGCGTGCCGGCCTCCGCAAAAGCAAGAGAGCTCCCAGGACATTATAACCGCAAAAGCGACCACGCTCACGTAGAAGCGGAGCCGTGCATGCGCTCCAAACTATCACAGGTGCGAAAACCCCAGAACTAGACATGTTCAAAACTATGAAAAATATCTGAAACTCATCTGAAACACACCTGGGACACCCGGGACCCAGTCCAAGCATACCAACAAGTTCTATAACCTAACACGGACTCGCTCGGGGTCTCAAATCACATCAAATAATGCCAAAATTATAAATCACGCCAAGAATCGAACTTATAAACTTCCAAATCTTCCAACTTCTAAAACTCGTGCTGAAACCTATCAAACCAACCCGGAATGACGTCAAATTTTGCAAACAATTCCCAAATGGCATAGCGGAGTTGCTACAACTCTCGGAATCGCATTCTGATCTCGATATCACTAAAGTCAACTCTTGGTCAAACCTTTCCACCTTCCAAACTTCAACTTTCACCGAAATGCTTCAAATCACCCTATGGACCTCCAAATCCAAATCCGGACATACGTCTAAGTCCAAAATTACCATAAAAAACTGTTGAAATCATCCAAAACCCATTCCGAAGCCATTTACACAAAAGTCAAAACTCCGGTCAACTCTTATCGCTTAAGCTTCAAAAACTTGAATCCTTCTTCTGATTTGACCTTATGGGCCTTAGAGTGGTGTGGTTTTTATACTAGAATCTCTTATGGCGAGCTTTGGGGTAAGAATCATGGTATTCTCGCAAGAAAGGGTATCAACTCGAGGGTAATTTGGAAGGAACTCGTAGGAAACATGGTAGTTTGATAGTAAATTGGATCAACACGATAATGGTATGATCGGTTCTTTAGGTACTTATGATGTGGTGGGTCTCCACGGGTGTTTTGTGGCAATGCTCATGGGTGTTGGGCAACTGCGTGGCTTGGTTGAGTTAGAGGGATTCAGTTATGATAGCTTGGTTATGTGCAAATGAATTTCAAGGAGTTCTTTATAATTTCTATCACGGTTCTAGGTGGACATTTCCTACTAGTGGAGGAATATGTTGCATATTGGGATTTCCTCTGGGATGAGTCAAAAAGAAGGTTTCTAACTGATCGGGATTGAGTTTTGAATGTGCAAGGTCAGAGTTCAGTTTTGAAGGGAAGGTCATGAATTCTTAGACAGCACGAACAGTTTTAGATGTCTAGATGGATTCTATTACTACTTAGTATTACCTGAGAAGAATGTACATTTCAGGAGGCACATTGTGTTTTTACTTACGCATGCATCATTGATATTGCGGTGCTCTCCTGGTTAGTCGACTGTTGAGATTTAGATTTGTTATGTGGCACGAAAGAATTATAGAAGTATTCCTCATGGGATGATCGTATACGAGAGATGTGTTAGGCATTTGGGCGGTGAAATTGGGATTAGGTAGGGTGATTCGTGTGTTCTATGGATTTGGAGACTGGGAGTTCTCAAAAGCAGATTGTTTCGTGGTTGTGGACTGTGAAATATGGACAAAGCTAGCTAGATGATAGTGTGTGTTATGGTTATGTCGTTGTGGACTTTTGGAGGGCTATTTATCCATTCGGAGATGACCGGAGTTGATTTGGGGGCCCATTGGTAGGCCCAATGAGGATGTGTATTTTGTATCGGATCATATTTGCTTGCTCCTGCGTAGTTGTTACCACAGGTATATCGTCGGGCGAAATAGATACTATTCGCGCCTTGGTCTGTGTTATGTGTTCCTCTCTTATGCTATGACGGATTGTGAGGGTTACATGGTTCTTCGCACGCATATTGTAATTCCGTTTAGGCCTCATGGCACTATGGGCGAGATGGACTTCGAGATGTTGATTTTCTTATTGCACCATAGTTGTGCTTGTCCTTATCGGTATTGTTTGTTCCTAATAATTTTCCCACAGGTATATTTTGTGCACTCTATTGTGCTTGATAGTGACGCACATGTGATCAGTGAGCCCGAGTATTATGGCTCGATGAGTACCCTATATGGAATGATATGATGGGATCGGGTTGCACACCGCAACGTTATTGTGATGAAATATAACTCCTGATGCTTACTTCGTGTAGTTTTGTTTTTCTACTTGGTGAAAATAGTTCATAGTAGTCTTTTTATTTAACCTTCTTACTGTTATCTGTCATGTCTGAATTATTACTTGTTCGTGTTCGGGGCCGTGTTGTGTGGGGCTCCATATAATTATTGTTGATACTTGTCAGTGGGGCTGCTTATATTGGCTGAGATGGGATTTCTTGTAACGACCCGGCCGGTCGCTTTGAGTATTACAACCCCGTTTACTTATTTACTGCTCAAATTATACTTTACAGTTGTTGTATGAATTTCTGGGGTAATTGGTTCGGGTACAGTGAGGTTTTGGAATGAATTAGAATAATTAGTTCCAAGGTTTAAAGCTTAAGTTAAAATAGTGACCGAATGTCGAATTATGTAAAAACGACCTCGGAATGGAGTTTTGATGATTCTAATAGCTCCGTATGGTGATTTTGGACTTAGGAGCGTGTCCGAAAAATTATTTGGAGTGCCGTAGTGGAATTAGGCTTGAAATGCCGAAAGTTGAATTTTTGGAAGTTTGACCTGGGGGTTGACTTTTTGATATCGGGGTCGGAATCCGATTTTGAAAATTAGATTAGGTCCGTAATGTGAAATGTGACTTGTGTGAAAAATTTGAAGTCATTCCGGATTAATTTGATGTGTTTCGGCACAAGATATAGAGTTTGAAGTTTCAAAGTTCAATGATTTCGAATTGAGGTGTGATTCGTCGTTTCGATGTTGTTATGTATGTTTTTAAGACTCGAGTAGGTCCGTGTTATGTTATTGGACTTGTTGGCATATTTGAAAGGGGACCGGAGGGGCTCGGGTGAGTTTCGGATGGTTAACGGATGCAATTTGAACTTAAGGAAATGCAGGAACTGTTGCCTACTGGTGTGGTCGCACCTGCAAAGCTTTTGGTCGCAGGTGTGAAGCTGCACATGCGCGAAATCAGTCGCAGAAGCGACCAAGAGTGGAACTAGGCAATGCTCGCAGGTGCGAGAATTTGCCCGCATCTGCGAGGCCGCATCTGCGAAGGGTAAGCGCATCTGCGCACACGCAGATGCGAGAAGGGCGACACAGATGCGAGATTTTAGAGGGCCGGTTGTGTCCACCGGAGCGCGTAATTGTCCGCAGAAGTGAGGGTCGCAGCTGCGGAAATCGCTGGGGTAGAAGCTTAAATTTAGGGTTTCGCAATTTTCACCCATTTTTCGAATTGTGAAGCTCGGTTTGAGCGATTTTGGAGAGGAAGTTTTCCACACAACTTTGGGTAAGTGTTCTTGACTCCCTTGTGATTATATTTCATAAATTAATCTTCATTTTTGGTGTAATATTATCGAATCTTCAAGAGAAGTAGAAGGAAATTTCTATAATGTCACAAAATAATTTTTTCGAGTTTGAATACCGATTCGGAGTTGGAATTGAGTGAAATTAGTATGGTTGAACTTGTAATTGGATGGGTTGTCGTATTTGGTGAGTTTCGTCGGATTTCGAGACGTGGGACCCACAAGTGATTTTTAGGGCGTAATTTCAAATTTTGTAGAAAATGTTAGTATTTTGATGTGAAATTAATATCTATAATTTTTGTGGGCTGAATCAAATTAATTGTGACTAGATTCGAGCCATTCGGAAGTTGATACGTGCATAATGGGATTTCTAGAGCATTGTTTAGCTTGCTTGGCATTGGATTTGGCTTGTTCGAGGTAAGTAACTCTTCCAATCTTGGAGCTGAGGGTATGAACCCTGAATATATATATTATGTGAATTGTTGGGAGGTGACGCACATGCTAGGTGACGGGCGTGTGGGCGTGCACTATGAAAATTGTGACATAATTGTTTCTGTGAAAATTTTGGAGTTAAATAATCTTGGTATTTTTCCATGCGATTTTATGTGTTAAAGAAATTGAGCTGAAAAGCATATTAAAAATTATGTTGAGGTTATGTTCCAGTATTTTGGGACCCACAGAGGTCATATTGTTGTGAATTAATTATTTTAAATTGAAAATTCATACTCAGTTATATTCATTTCATTACATATCATATCTCAGTCTCTGTTGTTATTCATTGATACATCATAACATCATTTTTGGGTTATTCTCATGACATTGTGAGCCCATGAAAGAGAGGCTGGAGAGATGGATGACTGAGGAAGGCTGAGGGCCTGATTGTGAGGATATTTTTGGGATCGGGCTGCATGCCGCAGCAGGCCATGTTGGCTTTATATACTTTATTTTTCTGTGGATCGGGGTTTCCCTCCTGCAGCAGACCTTATTGGCTTATTAGAGCACGTGAGTTGTTCGTGCAGCACGTGAGTTGTCCGTGCGAATCCAGATATTGTTATAGCATGTGAGTTATCCGTGCAGCACGTGAGTTGGTCGTGCGGATCGAGATATTATTATAGCACGTGAGTTGGCCGTGCAGATTATAGCGCTTGGGTTATAGGAGCCCCTCATGAGTCTGTACACACCCCTAGTGAGCGCAGGTACCTACTGAGTGTGAGTGCTGAGTGACTGAGAGGCATTAGAGATGGTGAGGTATGCCCGAGGGGCTGTATACGAGTAATTGTGAGGTCTTCCCGAGGGGCTATTTATGATTTTATCACTGAGTTGCATCGCATTGGCATGCGCACATGACATACAGGCATAGAGATGTATTTTTCTTATGCTGTACATCATCACATCATTCATGATTTCTCACACATTTTGACAGATGGGCACAGTGATGCATTTGGTTTTACACGGGTTATCTTGAAGGAAAATGAAATATCTCATTTATTATTGAAAGGAATTTTGGTAAAAAAAATTAATGTTTTCAAACTTATTCATATTTTCGGCAACTTCGGTAAACGATTTGGGTTTTCACTGATGTACTTGAAAGGAAGAACTATTACTTTTGAAATCATGATTTAGCTGAGCATTTTATTTCTGAGTTACTTCTTGTATTATTTATTTTACGTTGTTATGGACTGTTGTGGACTATTGGTTTGGACCCGACCTTGGTAGAGCTCGCCACTACTTTCAACCTAAGGCTAGGTTTGTTACTTACTCAGTACATGGGGTCGATTGTACTGATACTACACTTCTGCATCTTGCGTGCAGATGTTGACTGTTGTTGTTGTTACGTTCGTTGGGAGCTGGAACTGAAGATGTACCTGCGTTCCTGTTGTAGCTGCCTCTTGTTCATGGTTGCCTTAGATTTATAAAAACTATGTTTATGTACTATTCAAACAGACTATGTATTTATTTCATTCCACTTTGTAAACTCTATTCTTAGAAGCTCATGATCTGTACTACCAATTCTTGGGATTGTATATTATTAAGACCTTTATTTACTTAAATTGCTTTAATAATTATTATTGGAATTGGATAGTTAGTAATTGTCTTACCTAACGGGTGGGGTTAGGTGCCATCACGACTAGTTGGATTTTGGGTCGTGACAAGATGGTATCAGAGCTCTGGGTTCATAGGTTCTACAAGTCATGAGCAAGTGTCTAGTAGAGTCTTACGGATCGGTATGATGACGTCCATACTTATCTTTGAGAGGCTACAGGGCATTTAGGATATATACTTCCCATCTTTCTTTCCTTATCATGCAGGATTGTTTCATATTGGGACATAACTCTTTGAATTCCTTCCACGTATTTGTATGCGCACATGAGCGCTCGGTATTAGTTGTACATCGCCGTCTTGTGATTCTATGAATGAGGTTAGAGATGAGTATTCTATATTTTGGTGATGGGCCAGTCTGGAGGACTTGGGGCCGTGGTTAGACCGCAACTTAAGCTCGATAGCTTCAGTTGTAACTTGTACAATTAAACTCATATGTCCGGTAATGTCGCTACGAGTGGAATTTGTTACTCGATGAGCGGTAGAATGGCTTTGTGATGAGTATGATATAAATGCGGGGTATGTTAAGATGATTTGAATGTGACGAGAAGTGTTTCCATGAAATGTAAAGGAAGGCCATTGGGTGCTTGATTTTTCGTTTTGATGTGACGTACAGTCTCGAGTGTGAATATTTTGAAGGATCTTTCACGATTGTTAAATGTTAGAACAAATTAAATCCTCATGTCTGTTTAATAAGTTTGGACTAGGAAAGATTAAGTGATTGCGTAGTAATTGTGACTGCGAAAGGGTATAACAAGATACTAATTTGAGGCTAAGCAGGTGGGTTATCCCCTGCGGAGTAATCTACATAGGTGTATTCCTTGTGATGTGAGTAGAGAGTTTTGTTTCTGCCAATAGGGCGTATGTGTTGGGATTTGAATTTGAATCTGGTTGAGAAAGTTGACCTGAGTGTTAAGATAATGAACGCGAGTCTAGCGGACGATTGAGGTATTTTATGGTTGGCGTTGTATGAGCTTGAGAAGAATATTTATTGTACTGACTACGATGTTATGATAGTAATAGAGGATGGGTATTATGAATTATATAGTGTTTTAATCTATGGCTTTGAGCCAAGTGGGGGAGTCTGCTATTGCCAATTCAATTTTATAGTTAGGTGTTAAATTTTAATTTTGGTCTGAGGCATACTTATGGGTTAGTTATGACTTGCAAAAGTTGAGATCGAGGATGACTTGAATAAGGAAATTCCTGGATACGGATTATATTGCACGTATGAGTATGTGAAAATCGTGGGATGAGTGAGTTGTTATTGGTGAATGACGTAGTGCGCACGGAGTATGAATGTGATAAGTAGTGTTAAAGTGGAGTTACTTCTTAGAGTGTCGTTGTGCTAATGGGGCACGTGTCTTTTGGCCCATTTGGGCGGTGTAATGGGGATTTGAACAAGGGGGAGACTCTCGAGAAAGTTCAAACAGGTCCGAGGTTTACATATAGTAATTGAGAATTTCTCTAAACTTGTGTATGGATAAAACCTGAGGGTTGCATTTGATGGTACCTGGACTTATGAAAATTCTGTATGACTATGGATCCTATATTTTAGTATAAGGAAGGTAAGAAGAATAATTTTAAATTCACATAAGGTATTTTTAAAGTGAGTGTTACAGTTGTGGTATTTATGGAGGTGCTTAAGAAGAATACAATTGCTTAATGGCCATGGGGCGTTATGGTTCTATGCTAGGTTTCATGGGGTGAGTTGTGGTTAAAGATCGTGATGTTTTAACAAGGAGAAGTATCAGTCTGAAGACAAATTCGGAAAGGACTCGGGGGAAATATGACAACTGGGTAGTAGGCTAAACCAGTATGGTAATGGTATGATCGGTTCTTTGGGGTGCTTATGATGTGAGAGTTTTCTATAGGTACTTTGTGGCAATGCACCTGGGTTTGGCGACCTGCATGGCTTGATTATGTGCAAATGGATTCCAAAGCATTCTCGAGGTTTTCTACCATGGTTTGAGATGGGTATTTTCCTACTGGCCTGAGGAGCATGTTGAGTATTGTGATTTTCTATGGGATGGAACCAAATGGAAGGCATCTGGCTGATCGGATATGTATTTTCCCGGTGACTCAGAATGATTATGAGGTTCTCGTATTTTTTTAAATGATGGCATGATAGATACTGTGCATTGTGTGGGATTAAGGTTGGCGTGTACAAGGTCACGGTTTAGCTTTGAAATGGAGGTCATAAACTCTTAGAGGGCATGAACAGTTTTCGATGTTTAGAGGAATGCTATAAATGTTTAGCATTGCGTGAGTAGAGTGTACATTTCAGAAGGCACGCTATGTTTTGAATTATGGATATTTCATAGGTATTGCGGCATTTTTACTGGTTGATCGACTGCTGATGTTCAAATTTTGCTTTGTGGCACAATAGAATTATAGAAGTATTCCTGGTAGAATGATCATGTATTGGAGAAGTGTCTACCCAGGCGGTGGAGTTGAGATCAGGTATGGTGATTCGTGTGTTCTATGGATTTGGAGACTGGAAATTCCTACGAGTAGATTGTTTCGTGGTTGTGGACCATGAAAATGTAGCCAAGGTTAGTCAGAAGATAGTATGTGTTGTGAGTCAGTTATTGTGAATTTTTGGAGGGTTATTTGTCTATTTGTGGGTGACCAGAGTTGATTTGGGGTTCCATTGGTAGGCCCAATTAAGATGTGTATTCTACACCGAGCCGGAACGGTTGGCTCCATACTGCTATTGTTGAGGGATGTGTCATTCAGTTGATGTTGAACTTATTCGTGTTATGAAATGATCTGTGAGTTTCTCTTTTATGCTACGAGGAGTTGTGATTCATTGGTTATGTGCACAGATAGTGCGGTTCTATTTGAGCTTTATAGCGGAATTTGAGCGTGATGAATATTTGGGTATTGCATGATCGATTGCGTAATGGTTATGTTCTTCTAGGTTTTATGTGGCATTTTTGTCATTTACCTCTCTATGGTTACTGATTTTGAGCGGGCTGGCTCGAGGTATATATTATGGACCAGCGTTTGGATGGGGTCACGCATTGCAGCGGAGTTATGTTAAGGTATGAATCTTGTGTTAGAATCGAGTGATGGTTCTACGG
>AWOL01S0007644.1:57032-157844 GCA_000715115.1 Nicotiana otophora | reverse complement strand
GTATTGCATGATCGATTGCGTAACGGTTATGTTCTTCTAGGTTTTATGTGGCATTTTTGTCATTTACCTCTCTATGGTTACTGATTTTGAGCGGGCTGGCTCGAGGTATATATTATGGACCAGCGTTTGGATGGGGTCACGCATTGCAGCGGAGTTATGTTAAGGTATGAATCTTGTGTTAGAATCGAGTGATGGTTCTACGGTATATCATGAATTTTCAGTGTTCCGTTGTGGCGGTACATGTTAATCTGGCGGGGCAGTTCTCTCATTTGAGTCATTTTCCATTACTAGGTACATTTGAATTATTGCTTATTGGTGCACGGATGGTACAGGTTGTGGCTCTGAGTCATAATGGTGCGGCATAACTGTGAGATAGTTATGTTTAATAATATAAGGTCCTTGGGCCTAGAATGGGTACTATCAGGTTTGATTACGGTATGTTCGGAAGGATAATATTGAAAGTAGGCTCAAAAAGCGATTATGGTTCTGGTTGGGGCAAGAGAGCTCTTTGACTTTTTGATCTAGTAAGTGGTCATGAAATTTCGCGTATTGCTTTTATTATCAACAGTGTACGAAGGTTTTGGGATGAGATTTGGTTCGATACGGGTTTAATACTAGTAATTGGTTGGTTTTGCAGTAGTCACTGTGGTCAGGAATGGTGTTACGAGCATGCGAGTTGTGTAATATGTTAGGTGATTATGTCCATAGTTATGGTTATGGTTATGGCTTGATATAGCTTGTTCAAACCCATACAGTGCGTAAATGTAAGATTCGTGTCCTGAAAGAAATTCTAAAGGTTGGGAATTAAATTCCAAGGTTTATGGGCTAAAGTTAAATCAATGATTTCAGTTGCATTGTGTTGTCAAGCTTATATGGAATTGGGTGACGTGGTTTCATCCCCGGGTACATGTGTGGTAAGATGGAACAATGATTTGATGGCTTGAAAATAACTCTTGGAATGTTCAAGGATGAACGTATGTTTAAGTGGGGGAGAATGTAACGACCCGACTGGTCGTTTTGAGAATTACAACCCCGCTTCCCCATTTACTGCTCAAATTGTACTTTACAATTGTTGTGTGAATTGCCAGAGTAATTGGTTCGGGTCCGGTGAGGTTTTGGAATGAATTGGAACACTTAGTTCTAAGGTTTAAAGCTTAAGTTAAAATAGTGACCGGATGTCGAATTATATAAAAACGACCCGTAATGGAGTTTTGATGATTCCAATAGCTCCGTATGGTGATTTTAGACTTAGGAGTATGTCCGGAAAATTATTTGGAGTGTCGTAGTGGAATTAGGCTTGAAATGCCGAAAGTTGAATTTTTGGAAGTTTGACCGGGGGTTACTTTTTGATATCGGGGTCGGAATCTGATTCTGGAAATTGGAATAGGTCCGTAATGTGAAATGTGACTTTGAGTGCAAAATTTGAAGTCATTCCGCATTAATTTGATGTGTTTCGGCACAAGATATAGAATTTGAGGTTTCAAAGTTCAATGATTTCAAATTGAGGTGTGATTCGTCGTTTCGATGTTGTTATGTGTGTTTTGAGGACACGAGTAGGTCCGTGTTATGTTATTGGACTTGTTGGTATATTTGGACGGGGTCCCAAGGGGCTCGAGTGAGTTTTGGATGGTTAACAGATGAAATTTGGATTTAAGGAAATGATGGAACTGCTTCCTACTGGTGTGGTCGCACTTGCAAAGCTTTTGATCGCAGGTGCGAAGCCGCACGTGCGCGAAATCAGTCGCAAAAGCGACCAAGAGTGGAATTGGGCAGTGCTCGCAGGTGCGAGAATTTGCCCGCATCTGTGAGGCCGCATTTGCGAAGGGTAAGCGCATGTGCCCACAGATGCGAGAAGGGCACCGCATATGCGAGCATTTAGAGGGCCGGCTGTGTCCGCAGGCGCACGTAATTGTCTGCAGAAGCGAGGGTCGCAGGTGCGACCCCTTTTTCGCAGATGCGAAAATCGCTGGGGCAGAAGCTTAAATTCGGGGTTTCGTAATTTTCACCCATTGTTCGGATTGTAGAGCTCGATTTGGGAACTTTTGGAGAGGAATGTCTTCACACAACTTGGGGTAAGTGTTCTTGACTCCCTTGTGACTATATTTCATGAATTAATCTTCATTTTTGATGTAAGATTATCGAATCTTAAAGATAAGTAGAAGGAAATTTCTATAATGTCACAAAATAAATTTTTCGAGTTTGAATACCGATTCGGAGTCGGAATTGAGTGAAATTAGTATGGTTAAACTTGTAATTGGATGGGTTGTCGTATTTTGTGAGTTTCGTCGGATTTCGAGATGTGGAACCCATGGATGATTCTTGGGGCGTAATTTCGAATTTTGTGGAAAATGTTAGTATTTTGATATGGAATTAATTCATATAATTTTTGTGGGCTGAATCAAACTAATTGTGGCTAGATTCGTGCCGTTCGGAAGTTGATACGAGCAGGCATTGGATTTGGCTTGTTCAAGGTAAGTAACTCTTCTATTCTTAGAGTTAAGGGTATGAACCCTGAATATATGTATTATGTGAATTGTTGGGAGGTGACGCACATGTTAGGTGACAGGCGTGTAGGCGTGCACTATGGAAATTGTGACATAATTATTTCTGTGGAAATGCGATTTTATGTGTTAAAGAAATTGAGCTTAAAAGCATATTAAAAATTATGTTGAGACTATGTGCCAGTATTTTGGGACCCGCAGAGGTCATATTGTTGTGAATTAACTGTTTTAAATTGAAAATTCATACTCAGTCATATTCATTTCATTACATATCATATCTCAGTCTCTATTGTTATTCATTGATACATCATATCATCATGTTTGGGCTATTCTCATGACATTGTGAGCCCGTGCGAGAGAGACTGGAGAGATGGATGACTGAGGGAGGCCGAGGGCCTGATTGTGAGGATATTTTTGGGATCGGGCAGCACGTCTCAGTAGTCCATGTTGGCTTTATATACTTTATTATTATGTGGATCGGGGTTGCCCGCCTGCAGCAGGCCTTATTGGCTTATTATAGCACGTGAGTTATCCGTGCAGCACATGAGTTGGCCGTGCGGATCCAGATATTATTATAGCATATGAGTTGGCCGTGCAACACGTGAGTTGGTCATGCAGCACGTGAGTTGGCCGTACAGATTATAGCGTTTGGGCTGTAGGATCCCCTCATGAGTATGTACACACCCTTAGTGAGCACAGGTACTTACTGAGTGCGAGTACTGAGTGCGAGTGTTGAGTGCTGAGTGACTAAGAGGCATGAAATATGGTAAAGTATGCCCGAGGGGCTGTATACGAATGATTATGAAGTCTGCCCTAGGGGTTGTTTATGATTTTATCATTGAGTTGTATCGCATTGGCATGCACACATGACATACAGGCATAGAGATGTATTTTCTTCATGTTGTACAGCATCACATCATTCATGATTTCTCACACATTTTGACAGATGGGCATAGTGATGCATTTGTTTTTATACGGGTTATCTGGAAGGAAAATGAAACATCTCATTTATTATTGAAAAGATATTTGGGAAAAAAATATTATTTTCAAACTTATTCATATTTTTGGCAACTTCGGTAAACGATTTGGGTTTTCACTAATGTACTTGAAAGGAATAACTATTACTTTTGAAATCATGATTTAGCTGAGCATTTTATTTCTGAGTTACTTCTTGTATTATTTGTTTTACATTGTTATGGACTGTTGTGGACTATTGGTTTGGATCCGACCTTGGTAAAAGCTCGTCACTACTTTCAACCTAAGGCTAGGTTTGTTACTTACTCAGTGCATGTGGTCGTTGTACTGATACTACACTTCTGCACCTTGCGTGCAGATATTAATTGTTGTTGTTGCTGCGTTCGTTGGGAGCTGGATCTGAAGATGTACTTGCGTTCCTATTGTAGCTGCCTCTTGTTCATGGTAGCCTTAGATTTATAAAAACTCTATTTATGTACTATTCAAACAAACTATGTATTTATTTTATTTCCGCTTTGTAAACTCTATTCTTAAAAGCTCATGATTTGTACTACCAGTTCTTGGGGATTGTATAATATTAAGACCTTTATTTACTTAAATTGCTTTAATAATTATTATTGGAATTGTATAGTTGGTAATTGTCTTACCTAAAGGGTGGGGTTAGGTGCCATAATGATTAGTTGAATTTTGGGTCGTGACATTTCTAGACTTGAGATTTGCACTATCGTATTGGGATGAGGAAGGTTTTGAAGAATAATACCCTATTTTGCTAAGGATTTGGGCAATGGCCCTGGTCGGATGAGTGAGTTTATTGGCTTATTAATCAATTGAGTAATTAAGAGGTTATGCGTATTTCTTTCATCATCGGCAGTGTACGAAGGTGTTTTTCATGTCCCAAACCTGGGGAGGCGTGGCTGGCACCCGGTGTCGTACTGGCCCGAGCGAACCACTCTGTAACTTCTTCTTTTTTGTAACTATCATGGGAAAACATGGCCACAACTCGTAATGTATAACTATAAGTGAGCAAACACGGTATCAATGAACCATCGTTCTTAAAACATGAATACATATAGGTCTTCAAGGCTTCCGACATACTATACAAAATGAACCTCTTTCTACAAAGCCTCTATGATTATTTGACATCAAATGGGACAGGGTACCGGCCTACCCATAAGTCTGTAGCAAAACCTTGACACGATAACTCATAGACTCGGCTACACTCCGAATGAGGTGGAGTCTTACATATCCATCACTGAATGATAACCACGTCTACTATATATGAGGGCTCATCAAACTGATTATCTATACCTACAAGCATGAAGGCAGCGTCCCAAACAAAAGGACGTCAGTACGAATAATGTACCGAGTATGTAAGGTAGAACTGATACATATCCATAAGTCAACATTAATTAAAGAGATATAAGAATCAACCTGAATCTCTGAAGTGCCACCGTATATGCATACTTAGTATACGTATATATATAATGCTTCTCTTGGAGACTATTATCCATACCGTATAATGCATGACTGCCCAACTGATCAGTGGTAACTGCCCGACCGGCCGTAGTGCGGTGGTAAATACATGACTGCCCGATCGGCCGAAGCTCGGTGGTAAATGTGTAATTGCCCAACCGGTCGTAACTCGGTGGTAAATGCATGACTGCCCAACTGGCCGTAGCTTGGTGGTAAATGTATAACTGCCCAACCGTCCATAGCTCGGTGGTAAATGCTTGGCTGCCCGACCCGCCGTATCTCGGTGGTAAATGAATATGCATGTCTTCCCAACCAACCGTAGCTCAGTGGTAAATGTGTAACTGCCCAACCGGCCGTAGCACGATGGTAAATGAATATGCATGTCTGCCCAACCGGCCGTAGCACGGTGGTAAATGCATGAAGATACATGTATCACTATATTATAAACATTAACATCTTTACCATATGCCTCAATAGGGACTTAGGAACGTACTTAGACATACTTGAATATAACTTTACAGGAATGAGTAATGTAGACATCCTTAACTTCTAAGAGTAGAACCATTTATGGAATAACATTACATTTACGTATTGCTACTTGGATCATGACAAAAGAAAAGGAGGGATAGCCGTAAGATACCTGGACCGATTCTCTTGATAATCCCTATAACACACGTTAATTGCGGCAAAACATGTAACGGCTGATCGAAGTAGGGGAAATCCGTAAGATATTCTTGAGAAAGATTATACCGTTCTCCCTTAGACTTTGTAATTCACGTTGCATCTTGTAGTAGTTGATAAGAATTCCTTCTAAGAATTCCATCCTTTACTTAGAAAGCATTACGTTTCTCACTTTGTGAATTGTTGAGCTCCACTCTTTACTTAGCAAATCTTAGCATCCCACTTTAAATCTTAGCATCCGTTACTACAAGAAAGGAAATCAATAGATGTCGTACCATTTTTTGCCTCCTTGATAGCATTCTTCAACCAAATGAGATAAAGTGCAAATAAGATAAGGAAATATTGCCACAGCCTCCTTAAGCATAAGAATAGGTGGCAATTTGCTGCCACATTCCCATAGCCCCACGTGAATTATTGTCCCCTTAATAATTATCCAAAATCCTACTTATAAATTCATAATTACTCAATTATCCCCACAATTAAGAATTATCTCAAATTACTTAAAATACTACTCACTTTTAACACACTTTATACACCTTACTATCATGGTCATGTGTTACCTTGTATGACACAAGTTCATAAATATCGGGTATTATAGCTCGGACCGTATTTTATCTTAAAATGTCAAATTTCGACGAAACTCATTTTCTTTGATTCGCTTACCCTCTTACCTTCACGAAATTACTTATCATTTGTTTGAAATAGTATAAATACTTATAATCTCGAAAATAATCTTGTTCTCATCCTAAAGTACTACTATTAAAATATTAAAATATTAATAAATTATGGTACCATATAAAATCAATACATACACTATTATTTCATTAAAACATCCATGTAAAAATACATATATTTTCTCAATTTCTAATTTTCCTAATCTCATATAAAGAGTACAAATTTACGTACGCTTAATTCTTAAAATGGTAAAAAGATAACCTTTTTTTCTTCCGAGAAAATAATTTCTATCCTTACAATAAAGAAAATCTCATAAACTTTCTCATATTATGTGTATAATTTAAAGCATATTCGAAAGTAGTAATATTAATAACTATATAAAATTATATTTTTCAAACCTTCTTTTACAAAAATGTTCCATTCAAAATACCATATCAAATGTATATAACGGTATCAAGGTTGTTAAACTTACGACGTCTTACAATAACATAATCACAAATCTTTTATAACCTCGTGAATGGTCTTAATCCCTTCAAGCTCATATGGATTACTACGACTCATCCTAATATCAAAGTACGGAATGTAACAGTTTTGAACGAGGCTCTAATCGATATGAGGTTTGCTACTGGTACCAGATTTGTTAATGGGCAGCCATGGTGGTCAACAGGTACTGTTGTGAGTATCTGAGTGATGGGGCATATCATGTGATTATATCTTGGGTTATGGTTATGACCTAATACATCTTTTTCAGTCTTATGCAGTGTGTAGATGTGAGATTCGAGGCTTGTAATGAATTCGGGATGTTAAAGATTGGGTTCTAAGGTTTAAGAACCAAGTTTGAAGTAAGGAACTCTAGTTATGTTGTGTGGCAGGATTATATGGAGCAGGGTGACGTGGGATCACCCTCGAGTATATGCATAGTTAGGTTACACCATGATTTGATAGCTTTGGAACGACTTCTGGCACATTCGAGGACGAACGTATGTTTAAATGTTAGAGGATGTAACGACCCCACTGGTTGTTTTGAACATCTTCACTTCACTCGGTAGTTTGAGAATTCGAGTATCTTCGCATGATGTATTATGATTTGCGTAAATCGCCGGTTTTGGTTTTCAAGTTATTCGGAATCGATTTGGAAGAATAAACTTCAAGATTTAAGCTCTAAGTTGGAAGAGTTGACCAAGTTTGACCTTTTAGCATTGGATCTCAGAATGGAGTTTCATTAGTTCTGTTAGCTCCGTTGGGTGATTTTGGACTTAGGAGCGCGTCCGGATAGTAATTTGGAGGTCCGTAGTCAAATTAGTCTTGAAATGGCGAAAGTTGGATTTTTGGGAAGTTTGATCGGGAGTGGACTTTTTGATATCGGGGACGGATTCCGATTCCGAAAGTTGTAGTAGGTCTGTAATGTCAAATGTGATATGTGTGCAAAATTCGAGGTCAATTGGACGTGTTTTGATAGATTTCGGCATCAGTTGTAGAAGTTGGAAGTTTCAAGGTTCATTGATGTTTACTTGAGGTGCAGTCCGTCGTTTCGAGGTTGTTATGCATGAGTCGAAGCTTCGAGTAGGTTCATTTTTTCATGTAGAACTTGTCTGCAAAATTTGGTACCATTTGAAGTTGATTTAATATGGTTCGCCGATTGCGATTCTAGAGGTTCTTGAAGTTTACTTTGATATTCATACGTTTTGGCGTCCGATTCGTGATTCTAGAGGTTATTTTGATGTTTTGATCGCTCTATCGAGTTTGTCTTTCATGATCGCTCTATCGAGTTTGATCGCTCTAATCAATTCTCAACTACATTTCATGATTTTTACATAAGATTTAACATCAAATTCATGAGAATCTAGGAAAAACATTGGGGAATTTGTCAAAACTTTAAAAAATAAAAATTTGGGATTTGAGAGTCGAATAGGACTCGGATTTGGAAACAAAATATGTATTTGCACTCGTGAGACTATGGGTAGTCAGGACTTACCCTTGGACCCGGATTTTGACTGGGCGAGCCAGGGGGTTGACTTTTGTTGACTTTTTAAAAATTATATAAATATTACTGCTTTATTAATTGAAATTATTTTCCCGTGCATTGTGTGATGTATTTAAGTCGTCTTTGGCTAGATTGAGCGGAGCGGAGGTGAATTTGTAAAGGAAAAAAGTAAATTGAGTATTGAGTTAGCCGAATTGAGGTAAGTATCTTGCTTAACTTTGTTGAGGGAATTTTTCCCACTATTGGACATTGTTTGATACATGTGGGGGTGATACATATATGAGGTGAAGAGCATACACGCATGTGCCAGGGTTAACCATGCTCGGGGGTAAATTATGTTATAAATTGTGTCTTGTAGAATCACATGATCTTCTTGCTTCATGCCTTACTTGACTCGTAGATACTAAAAATATAGTATTAAATGTTAGGAACTAAGACTTAGATTATTATAACTTGATCAAATTTGATGGAATTATGAGAATACATTGATGTGTCTAATTCGGTCATCACTACGCGTAATCATTAATACCTTGCTACGGCCGATATTCTTGAGATACTAGATTCTATACTTGTGTTGTAGATCATTCATGAGATTTGTTGAAATACTTGAATAATAAAGTTCTTGAGGGTTTATTGAACTGTTGTTGGCTTGGAAAGTTATGATTGGGATTCGCTTGGAATATTTGTTTAAACACTCTCCTTGACGTTATTTATGCTTCCTGACTTGTTTGTCATTGATATACATATGCTTGGTAAGGAAGAGTGTAAAGCACGAAGGGTGGTGCTGTGCCATTTGATAAACATTATCATGTGAGGAATAGTATAAAGCATGAAGGGTGGTGTCGTGCCATATTATTGAGAGTAAAAGTATGAAGAAACATGTCGTGCCATATCATTGAGAGTAAAACCATGAAGGGTGATATTGTGCCATATTATTGAGAGTAAAAGCACGAAGGGTGATACCGTGCCATATTATTGAGAGTAAAAGTACGAAGGGTGATATCGTACCATATCATTTGTGAGTAAAAGCACGAAGGGTGATGCCGTGCCATTTTATTTATATTATCATGCTTTAAATTATCATGAGTTCATGGCACGATGGGTGTTTCCGTGCAGGTGAGGACGACGGACATGCATTATATTGTGATATCTTTCCTTTGTGTATACGTTCATGTCGTTACATTGAGTTGTTATTGTTGTATATATGGTTCTTATGTGACTTGTTGTTAATGCCATGTTCTTGTTCTCTATCCTATTTTTTATTATGTTACTCATGCCTTCTACTTGCTAAACTTGCAAATACCATGCCTACTTCATGCTATCATAATTACATCTTTGTCGTATTTGTTTTGTTGCACTTAGTACATGCCTTCTACCATGTTAGTCATTCATGCTTCTACTTGTTAACTCATAAAGATCACGTGTTCCCCTCTTATTCGTTATATTTGTATTTATGCCTCCACCATGCCAGTTAGTTGAAGTTACATTCTGTTTTCTAATTGTTGTCATTACCTCTATGTTTTTCGCCTAGTCTGTTACTGATGTCCTTATGTGCATTATAGTTCATTATTGCTACTTACGTATTTCCTACTTTGTCATTACTGTTATTGATATTTCTGCCATCCGGTTGGTACTATTTTATGCATATTTGGTGAGGATGAGATAAATGCACGAAGGATGTTTTCGTGCAATTAACTTGATATCAGAGTATATTCCTCACGCTATGAAAGTTATGGGGTGACTATCGTGATTTATTTGTTTTTGCTCTAAGTAAAAGATTGGTCGAAATATTGGAAACTATTGAATTGTGATCTCTTTTAGTACTCTATTATTGCTTGTACATTCGTTCCTTATACTCTATTCTGTTATATTGTAGTATAGTTCTATTGCTAGTTTCGGTACAGATTTTATTAATGAGCATTGTTTAACTAAAAAGCCTCGTCATTACTTCGACGAGGTTAGACAAAATACTTACTGGGTACATGGGGTCGGTTATACTCATACTACACTTCTACAACTTTCGTGCAGATTTTTGGAGCGAAGCTGCTGGTGATGTCTGGAGCTGACCCTGAAGATGTTTGAGTATTCCGGATATAGCTGCCACTTGTTCTTGGTAGCTTAATATTTTGTTAATCTGTTTATGTAACTTTGAAACAGATCGTGTAATTATTTGTATCGACTTTGTAAATCTAAGTCTTAGAAGCTCATGATTCGTACTACCAGTTTTTGGGTAAATTTGTAAAAGTTCAAATAATTCTTCACTATTTTCCTATAATTCCATTTGGCTTGTATTGTCTGTTAGTTGGTTTACCTAGCGAGTCGAGTTAGGTGTCATCACGACTAATGATTTTTAGATCGTGACAAAATCCAAAACCCAATGGTTCATTATTTTAGTCTCTACTCAAATTGGTTAGAGTCTCGTTCTGATAATATGTTATAAAATAATAAAAGAAGAAGAGCATTGCATAGAAAAGTAGAGAGAGAGAGAGAGAGAGAGAGAATTCTTATTGATTTGGATGAATTACGATGGAATAAAACCCCTCTATTTATAGGAAAAGAATAACTTAGCCATTAAATAACAAACCCTAAAATCTCTCTAAAAGTAGACATCCACCGTAAATAAAATACTATTTATAACAGTTATAAATAAAGAACAAATAAAATGAGAGTCGTAGCAGCCCAACAACAAAATGCCTAAAGTAAAAGTACCGAAACTATTTCACTTTTCAAGATATTCTTTTGTGCAAAAATTCTTTATAACTTCGTAATACATTTCTTTTATTGCTTTTTTTTACCGGCATGAGCCATCTCTCCTTTGTTCTAGAGAGTAGTTATATCACCCTAATCTTAGGATTTTAGTTATTTATTTTCTACCTTTGGTGCAAAAATTCCACGTCTCAAAATTAAAGGAAAAATTGAAAACTTCATTTTCAAAGTCTATCTAATTGACATTAAGTACTAAATATATACTTCTCTTTTTTCTTCAATTAAGAAGAGCATGCACAGCCCAAAAAAGTTGTCGATCAGCACACCACCAGGATTAAGCACAAGAAACTTCGTGCCAACAACAACAACCCAGTATAATTTTACTAGTGGGGCCTGGAGAGGGTAGTGTGTACGCAGACCTTACCCCTACCATGAGGCAGAGAGGTTGTTTCCAATAGACCCTCGGCATCCTTCCCTCCAAAAACTCCTCACCTTGCTCTTGGGGTGACTCGAACTCACAACCTCTTGGTTGGAAGTGGATGTTGCTTACCATCAGAGCAACCCCTCTTATCAACATGTCATAAAAGTGTGCTTGCCCAATATTCTTGACTTTTTGAAGAATTAGAAATAGCATGGATTACTTAGTCACAAATCTCTAACAAACAAAAGTTATTCCTGATAAACAAATAAACGTAACTAATAATTAAGCCTCATTCTCAAGATCTTCCACTTATATTGTTGTTCTATTGTAAACAAATGCTTCTCTTAGTACACTTATAGGAAGAAGGTATGGCTTTTCTTCAGATCTTTTTCTGCCTACACTAAGAATATACTAAAAGAATCTAAAATAGTCAAACATATAAATAGCCTTGCAGAGAAGTTCTTAGTAACCTTTTCTATTTTGATTCTTTTTCTCATCCAAATCAAAACCTATTGTAAAATGAGTATATCACAGTACTAATCTCTACCCTAAATGTCAAACCAAGAAAACTATTTCTTGTTATAACAAAATAGAGTACAAAAGTTCGTTTTACTTAAATTTCGATGAATTAATAGCATGTAATATAATTCAAGCTTGTGAATAACCCCACATAGAGATTCAACTTACTAATTAAAAAAACTAACTCCTTGCATAGAGTTTTTTAAAATTAACAATACTATTCAGCACAAAATAAATGTCAAATCTGGAAAATAAAGTTTCTTCATTTCATTATATTACAAAATGATCAATAGTAAAATTGGAAGACAACATGAAATAAGCGGTGAGCCAACACAAAAGTTGCAAATTTCTTCTTCTTTACTCTCTCTTTTTTTTTGTAATACCAACCGCAATAAGGTCCCAGAACCTGATTACCATATCGTATTTAACTGATAGGAAGACAACCTCAGATGTTGTCATAGATTTTGTACATCCCCAAAGACAGGAGCGAAGCTATGTATGGCCAACAGGTCAAGGGTGGTCAACTAAACACCCTTCGCCAAAATATTATATTATATATAGGGTACAATATTACTTGTTATTGAGTAAAAATAGACTTTAAACACCCTTGCATAGCCCACTGGCAAAGGTTGTTCAAAATTTGACCGCCTTCGTTGAATTTCCTGATTTCGCCACTGCCCAAAGGCACACATCTTTCATCATCATATTATAAAACAAATTTATAGGCCTTAATTTCCTAAGAGAAAGACCAGAGGCATAGAGTACCGAAAGGCTTTAGAAATTAAACATAGGAGCAGAAGTGAAAACACCTTCTATAAAATTGTTAATTCCATTATACTGTATCCGTCTGATTACTTTCCATGGATCCACGTTATGCACACTACATTGTTTATCACCACATGCAAACAAAACAAAACAAAAAAGGAAAATGAAGATACTGGGAGAAAATTATATATTGTAACCAACCAAAGCGAAAAGTTATAGAATTGAAAATTTTGAGATGATTGACGTTACCTAGTAATTTGAACAATTAACCTGATCTAATGTGAGGAAGGTAAAGAGTTTCCACTGATCATTAATTAACATGGAATATTAGAAGGCGCGTGGAAAGAAAGAAGAACCAAAATATTGAATGCTTTTGGAAAAATTTGTTCTATCAAAGACAAAACGGCTTGAAGAAGTACCCGAAAGAATATGTTCAGGTACTTGTTTAGAAACGCTGCAAAAGGGTAAGAGTACTACTTAATTGTAAGGGGAAATAAGCGGGAAATGAGGAAAAATATCAAATAAATGAGAAAAAAGATAAATGATAATCCTAGTCTAGGAGAGGTGCCAAGTCATCTCTTCCATCCCCTCTTTTATATATATACTTGTAACGACCCGACATGTCGTTTTGATCATTTGCACTTCGCTCGGTTGTTTACGGGCATGAGTAGCTCCATATGATGGATTATGACTTATGTCAATCGTCGGTTTTGGTTTTCAGGTTATTCGGAATCGGTTTGGAAGAATGAATTTCATTGTTGAAGCTTTAAGTTGAAAGAGTTGACCAAGTTTGACTTTGTTACGGAATATCGTGAGTTAACTAGCACACAATCACATACAAAGAAAATAGAGAAAAAAAATCAACACAATGATTTAACGAGGTTCGGCTAAGCCTAATCCTCGGGGAAAAAACAGAGAGAGTTTTCCACTATGAATGAGAAGAAAAATACAGTATAATCTATAGGATCCCCAACTACAACCCATATATATATATATATATATCCCAAATAGTCTCAAGCCTATAAGAAAAAGGTTTCCCAATTTTACAAGGACTATAAGTTTTCCTTTCCCAAATCTATTAGGATAATGGGTTTTTCTAAACCTATAGGGATTATGATTTTTCTAAAAATACAAGAAAATAAATCAAGCCATAAAATAACAAATCTTTCCCTTGACTTGAATTCTCTTGATCAACAGGAACAGCGTCTCCCTACCTTGCCCTCAGCCCTCGCAAGAGCTCTATCCATTGCCGCACACATCAACCAAGTCTAGGCAACGTCTAAACTTGTTAAGAGACTTAATCTCTTTAGCCATAGCACTAATACGTCGATTTGGTTCTGTACTGTGAATAGTTTCTGAGTAGCTATAACACTCAAATGCATCAACGGTCTCTGCAACTGCCAAAGAAAATCCCACTGGATTCGTATATCCAAGAAGATTTCCGTCAACTACGTTTGCATACCTTTGTGGTCGGTTGATCACTCTCTTCTCTTTGCATGTTGCAATGATATATGGTTGTTGTTGCGCAGGTGCATCAACATTATCATCTTGATTAATATTTTTCACCTCCTCCACTTCCTCTACTTTAGAACTACTGGGTTGAGCTGGTGGAGATTCAATTTCTAGCTCTATGTGGTCACTGACACCACGATCTGTTTTTGCTATTGCCTTCTCCCTTTGACTGTCCAGTGAGGCAGATTCATTGAATGTTACATCCCTACTGATAATTAGCCCTGGAGTCTTTTGATCTATGCACCACAACCTATAATCTTTCATTCCAGTTGTATACCCTAGAAATATGCACTTCTTTTGCCCTCGGCTCAAGTTTTTCATGCCTCATATGAGCATAAGCAGGACAACCAAATATCCTTAAATTTGAATAATCATCAGGCGAACCGTACCATACCTCAAAAGGAGTTTTGAACTCAATAGATGTGGATGGAGTTCTGTTGACCAAATAACAAGCTGTATTGATTGCTTCAGCCCAAAAATCTTTGCTAACACATGAGTGTGAAAGCATGTTTCGTGCCCTATCACACAGTGTTTTATTCATACGTTATGCAACACCATTTTATTGTGGTGTTCTGACATAAATGCGGTGTCTCACTAAGACCTCTCTGCTGCAGAAATTATCGAACTCAGAATTGCAAAATTCCAACCCTCTGTCAACCATCGTCTTCCATTTAACAAATATCGGAAATGCCTCATCTTTTATTTTCAAAAAATACACCCACACCATCCTTGAGTAATCATCAATCAAAGTCATAAAATACCTGGCACCACTCTTGGAGGGAACTCTGTTTGGACCCCACAAGTCAAAGTGTATATAATCTAACTTGTCTCTGGTCTTGTGCTCGGCCTTCTTGCTGAACTTTACCCTTGTCTGTTTACCAAACACACAATGCTCACAAAAATTCAAAACTTAAGTTTTGTACCCATTCAGTAATTTTTTCTTACTCAACAAAGACAATCCATTATCACTCATATGGCCAAGTCGCAAGTGCCACAACTGAGACTGATTCAGATCACTTTTCACAGAAGCTACAGCAGCTTCCCCTTCAACTACACTCGCCTGAATTTGATACAATTTAGAATGCAGTTTACCCTTCATGAGTATCATGGAGCCTTTACACACCTTAAGCATTCCATTCTCGAAGTGAAATTTATACCCTTGATCATCCAAAGTCAAAAGAGAAATCAAATTTCTCTTTATCTAAGGAACATGCCAACACTCAATGTTTCTGATAATTCCATCGAACATTCTCAATTTGATGTTACCAACCCCCTCTATTGGTAATGGATTATCATCTCCCATGTAGACAGTCCCACTCATTTGCTTGTAAGTTGCAAACCAATTCTTGTGTGGACACATGTGAAAAGTAGCACCAGAATCAAGAACCCAAGAATTCTTCCCATGACTAGAACTCACAGCACAGACTTCCCCTACATAGTCACTATCATCAGAATTATTGCCAGTGTCAAAATATTTGCCGAATTATCTATTTTATGCTTCCCCCTTTTCTCCTTCAGCTTAGGACAATCTCTCTTGTAGTGACCTTGCTCCCCGCACTCATAACAGTGTTGCTTCCTTACTCTAGACTTTGATCTGGCGGTTGACTTTTTCCTGTTAAAGTCCTTTTGTTGTATTCGTCCTCTAATCACAAGACCCTCGCCTTCAATTCTGCTGTCTGGAAAGCTCTTTTTCAACTCTTTAGATTTTAGTGCATTACTAACATCTTCCAATGAATCGTTGTCTTTCTCATATAGCAGTGTATCAGCAAAAGTATCATAAGACGGTGGTAAAGAACATAACACAATCAAGGCCTGATCCTCACTCTCAATTTTGATATCCATATTGTTCAGGTCCATTATAATTGAATTAAACTCATTAATATGAGTTTTAACATGTGTACCTTCATTCATACGGATATTGTATAACCTCTTTTTCAGGTAGAGGCGGTTTGTTAGTGATTTCTTAGAATACAGATCTTCCAGATTCTTCCATGACGTTGCTGCAGAAGTTTCTTCAGTAATTTCCCGAAGAACGCTATCTGTAACGCTCGTGAAGATCGCACTCAAAGCCCTCTCCTTCAGGTCTGCCTTCTTTGTCTCTTTCATCTCTTCAAGAAAGTTCTCATCAATTGCCTTCCATAACCCTTGTAACACCAGGGATGATTTCAACTTAATCTTCTATAGACTGAAACTAGAACCTCCGTCAAATTTCTCTACTTCGTACTTTGTTAAAAATGATGAAGACATCTTAACTCTAGATTATATGTAGAAACCTGAATCTTGATCTGATGCCAATTGTTGCGAAATATCGAGGGTTAACTAGCACACAATCACACACAAAGCAAATAGAGAAGAAAAATCAACACAAGGATTTAACAAGGTTCGGCTAAGCCTAATCCTCGGGGCAAAAGCAGAGAGAGTTTTCCACTATGAATGAGAAGAAAAGCACAGTACAATCTATAGGATCCCCAACTATAACCCCTATATATAGATCTGAAATAGTCCCAAGACTATAAGAGAAAGGTTTTCCAATTTGACAAGGACTATAGGTTTTCCTTTCCCAAATCTATTAGGATAATGGGTTTTTCTAAACATATAGGGATTATGGTTTTTCTAACAAATACAAGAAAATAATTTAAGCCATAAAATAATAGACCTTTTGTGAATTTGACCCCGAAACGGAGTTTTGATGGTTCCGTTAGATCCGAATGGTGATTTTGGACTTGGGCGTATGCCCGGATTTGTATTTCGATGTTTCTAGAAGGCTTCGACACAAGTTGGCAAAAATTAGAAATTTGAAGGTTTGGAAAGTTCATAAGTTTGACCGGAAGTTGAATTTTAGGATATCGGATTTTGATTGTGGTTCCGGAAATTGGAATAGTTTCGTCATGTCATTTAAAACTTGTGTGTAAAATTTAAGTTCATTCCGGGATGATTTGATATGTTTCGGCACGTGTTATGGAATTGAAAGTTCAAAGTTCATTTAAGTATAATTGAGGTGTGATTCATTGTTTCGATATTGTTATGTGTTTTTGAGGACTCAATTAAGTCCGTGTTATATTATGGGACTTGTTGGTATGTTTGGACGGGGTCCCGAGGGGCTCGGGTGAGTTTCGGATAGGTTTGGGTTGTGTTGCGCTCGTTTTTTATGTTTCGACGTCGTTTCTTCAAGCATAGATGATACCACATTAAGAAAATGAGCTCTAATTTCTATTTTTTATTGAAGCATCAGATACGTATCATAATTACGGAGACATAGCAAAAAAGAATCGTCGAATTTGGACATCGTATGAGGGAGTTATGTTCATTTTAGTGTCAAAGAAGAGTGCTGGTGCTTCGCTGATGCAAAGTTGGGTCCGCATCTGTGACCCCGCAGGTACGAAAAATGGTCTGCAAAAGCGAAAATGACAGCTGAAAAAGCGCAGGTGCGAAGTTTATGTCACAAAAGCGAAAATCCCCGTGTATAAAAAAATCAGACTCCGTTCTTTTGGTATTTTAGGCATATCTTTAGTTCTAGAGCTCTGATTGAGGTGATTTTTGCGGGGTTCTTCTCGTCTTTTCATGGGGGTCAGTATCCAACTACAATTTTTGTATTTTAATATGATCACAGAAGTTAATTTTTGAATTAATCCATATTTTGACTCGAGAATTAGGGGGTTTTATCAAAACCTTTTTAAAGTGAATAATTGAGTTTTAAACATCGATACGGAGTTGGAATTGGATGAAATTAGCATGATTGGAATCGTAATTGAATGGGTTGACGGATTTTGTGAGTTTTGTCGGGTTCCGAGGTGCAGACCCGGATTGGGCTTTTTGGCCGATTTCGGGCTTTTGATTCAAGATTTGATCTTTTACGATCGGGATTCGTTCATTTAGCATTGTTTGATGTATTTGATTTGTTTTTGATTAGTTTCGAGACGTTCGGAGGTTGGAACGCACGGGATGGTATTTTTGGAGCATCGCTTAGCTTGTTCGGTATTGAAATTGGCTTGTTCGAGGCAAGTAACTCTTCTAAACTTAGTGCTGAGGGTATGAAACCCCAAAATGCGTGTTATGTGATTGGTATTGAGGTGACGTACATGCTAGGTGACGGGCATGTGGGCATGCACCAAGTGAATTAGGACTCTGTTGTTTCCATAGCACTATATAGTAGTCCTATTTTGTTAATATCCGTGTTTTAACCATGCGATAAAGTAAGTGAGCTATCAATCATGCTAGATATCATATTTAGGTTTTATGCTGATACTGTTGGGACCCATAGTGATCATTCCTTACTATCATTTCACTGATTTCATTGGTATTTCGTACTCAGTCATATTCATGCATTCATATCATATCTCAGTCTTGCTTGCTATTTATTGATACATCATATCATTGTTGTTGGGCTAGTCTTATGACATTGTGAGTCCGTGTGTGAGACTGGAGAGATTAATGACTGAGTGAGGTCGGAGGCCTATTTGTGAGGATATTGAAACTATAGCATATGAGTTGTCCGTGCAGCACGTGAGTTATCTGTGCGGATCCAGATATTGATATTATATCATGTGGATTGTTCGTGCAGCACGTGAGTTGTCCGTGCAGATTATAGTATTTGGACTGTAGGAGCCCCTTCGAAGTCTGTACACTCCTAGTGAGTGTGTTTGATTGTATTGAGGGATGGATCTTCCCTAGACATGGATCTTATCCGAAGCATTTATATACTTGGAGATGGAACTTCTCCATGGGGCCGGATTGGCCTTCCTCAGTACTGAGTGACTGATGGTCAGTGATGTATATATTCCGGAATGGATCTTCCCTGGGTCGTATGGGCCATATACAGTACCAAGTGGTTGAGCATGATGAGGGAAAAGTGTGAGATAGTGAGATTGAGTACTCTGAGAGTGTGAGTACATGATTCATCTCTGAGATACATGGCATTGGCATGCACACATGACATACGGGCATAGAGATGTATTTTTTCTCATGATGTACGGTATTACGTCATTCATGACTTTTTACACACATTGATATGTGGGCATAGAGAGGTATTGTACACTTGTTATCTGGAAAGAAAATGAAACATCTTATTTATTATGGAAAGGATATTTGAAAAAATTACAGTTTCCAACCTTACTCGTATATTTGGCATTTTCGGTAAAAGATTTGGGTTTTCACTGAGATACTTGAAAAGCATGACTATTTTCTGGAACTGTGAACGAGCTGAGCATTTTTACTTCTGAAATACCTCTTTTATTACTTATATTTATGATGTTATGAACTGTTGTGAGATATTGGTATTGAACCTGACCGTGTGTTAGCTCGTCACTGCTTTCAACCTAAGGTTAGGTCTGTTACTTACTGAGTACATAAGGTCGGTTGTACTCATACTACACTTCTACACCTTGTGTGCAGATTGTTGGCAGCTGATATTGTTATGTTCGATGGGAGCTGGATTGATGATGTAGATATGTCCTGGTCGTAGCTGCCTCTTGTTCGTGGTAGCCTTAGATCTATAAAACTCTATTTACGTACCTTTCAAACAGACTATGTATTTATTTCATTTCAGCTTTGTAAACTCTATTCTTAGAAGCTCATGATTTATACTATCAGTCCTTGGGAAATGTATAAAAATTCAGTAAATTACTATCGTTTATTTTCCTTGTTAATATCATTGGAATTGGATAGTTACTAGTTGACTTACCTAGCAGGTTGGGTTAGGTGCCATCACGACTAGTGGATTTGGGATCATGACAAGGTGGTATCAGATCTGTAGGTTCATAGGTTCTACAAGTCATGAGAAAGTGTCTAGTAGAGTCTTGCGGATCGGTATGATGATGTCCATACCTATCTTCAAGAGGCTACATAACATTTAGGATATACTTCCCATCTTTCTTTCTTTATCGTGCGGCATTGATTCAGCTTGAAGCGTAACTCTTTGAACTCCTTCCACGCATTCGTATGCGCACATGAGCGCTCGGTATCAGTTGTGCATTGACGACATATGATTCTATTGTTGATGTGCGAGATGTAATTTTGGCATGCTGATGATGGGCCAGTCGGAGGACTTGAGGCTGGGTTTTGACGGTAGCCTGAGCACGGAGATTTCGGTTGTGTGAGCACGTGTTTTTGGGATTTATATGTCCGGTAGTGTCCCTGTTAGTGGAATTTGGGATTGGATGACTATGTGGTAAGTATGATGTAACTGCGAGATGTATTCACATTGTTCGAATGTGACGAGAAGAGTTTACTTTAGATGTAGCAAGGACTATTGGGTGTTTGATTTCTGTCTTGATTTGGCATATGACTTCGAGTTATGGGTGTGTTGAAGGACCTCTTATGTTGTTTAGTTATGGAGTGAAGTAGATTTTCATGTCGTGTTATGAGTTCAGACTCAAGATGATTAAGTGATTGCGTAATAGTTATGACTGTGGAAGAGTATAGAGAGATGTCAGTTTGAGGCAAAGCAAGTGGGTTACCTCCGCGAGGTGTCCTGAGGTTGTGTGATCCCTATGATGTTTTATAGAGAGTTATCTTTTACCAGAGAATGATATATATTACAATTTGAGTTTGGATCGCTTGTGAAAGTTGGCTTGACTATTATAAGGGTGAATGCGAGATTTGTAGATAATTTGAAATATTAGATGGTGGTTTGTATTACAGGAGCACACGAAGGATTTAGTTGAATCTCACTACGGCATTATGGAAGTAATAGAGTATGGGCATTGTGAGTTATTGTGTGTTTTGATCTATGGCTTTGATCCAAGTGGGGGAGTCTGCTATCGACGAGTTGATTGCACGATTATATGTTGTATTGGTTTCAGTTTGAGGTATACTGGTGAATCAGTTGTGACTGTAGGGGTTGAGATTGAGGATGACTCGAGTAAGAGAATTCCTGGATACGAGTTGTATTACACTCTATGGGTATATGGGAATCATAGAATGATTGAGTGGTTAGTCGTGAAGGATGTAGTGTGCATGGAGTAGGAATTTGCTCGGTTGCTTAGTAGTGTAGGTTACTCCCTTGGGTGTTGGTGTGCTAATGGGGCACAGGTCATTCGTTCCGTTTGGTCGGTTTAATTGAGATTTGAGAAGAGTGGATGATTCTCGATAATGGTTCTAATGGATTCAAGATTTAAATGTAACGATTTGGAATTTTCAAGAATTGTATATGGCTAGAAACTGAGAGTTACATTGGACGATGTCGAGACTTGTGGTACTTTTATATCATTGGGGATTATGCATTTCAGTATCAAGAAGGTGAATGAAGCAGTTTCAGGTTCTCATAAGGTCTCTTTAGAGTGGGTGTCTCGGTTGTGGTGCTTCGGGGTGCTTAAGAGGGAAGTCAGCTGCTTATGGGCCTTAGGGCATTGTGATTTTATACTAGGGTATTTTGTATGGTGAATTTTGGTTAGGGATCGTGGTGTTCTAGCAAGGAAAAGTATCAATTTAAAGGCAATTTGGAAAGGACTTGGAGAAATATGACAACTTGGTAGTAGGTTGGATCAGCACAGTGATGGGTATGATCGGTTCTTTGGATACTTATGACGTGGCTAGTCTCTACAGGTGTTTCGTGGCAATGCTCTTGGGTTTTGGTGACCTGCGTGGCTGGGTTGAGTTAGAGAGATTCGGTTTTGATAGCTTGGTTATGTGCAAATGGGTTTCGAAGAGTTCTCAAGGTTTTTACCACGGTTCGAGGGGTATATTTTCTACTAGCGTGAGGAGCATGTGATGTATAGTGAATTTCTCCTGGATGAAATCAAATGGAAGGTCCTTGGCTAATTGAGTATGTAGTTGCTTGTGACTCGGAGTGGACTATGAAGTTCTCGTATTTTATTTTCATATGATGGCATGGTATATGCAGTGTGTTATGTGGGATTAAGATTTACGTGAGCGAGATCACAGTTTAGTTTTGAAGGGAAGGTCATAAAATCTGTAGGCAACATGGACGGTTTCAGATGACTAGGTAAATGATATTACTATTTGGTATGGCTTGATGACAGTATACATTTCAGAAGGGGCAATGTGTTTTAATGTATGGATACTTCAATGGTACTGCGGTACTCTCCTGGTTGATCGACTGCTGATATTTAAATTTTGCTATGTAGCACGGAAGAATTTTAGAAGTATTCCTCATGGGATGATCGTGTATAAGAGATGTGTTAGACATTCTAGCCGTGGAGTTGGGATCAGATATGTTGATTCGTGTGTTCTATGGATTTGGAGACTAGGAGTTCTCAGGATGTAGACTGTTTCGTTGTTGTGGACTGTGAAGTCATGGACGAAGCTAGCCAAATGATAGTATGTGTTATGATTCAGTCAATTGTGGACTTTCAGAGGTTTATTTATCTTTTCGTGGGTGTCTAGAGTTATTTGGGGGTCCATTGGTAGGCCCAATTAGGATGTGTATTCTACACCAAGTCGGATTGGTTGGCTCCATAGTGCTATTATTGAGGGATGTGTCATTCGGTTGTTGCTGAGCTTATTCATGTTCTAAAATTTTCTATGGGTTGTTCTTCTATGCTACGAGGAGTTGTGATTCGTTGGTTTTAGGCACACATAGTGCGGTTGTAATGTGGTCTTATAGCGGAAAATTGAGCGAGATGAGTAATTGGGTATTGCATGATTGAGGGCATATTGGTTTTTCTTTTTTTGGGTTTTGTGTGGTATTGTGTCATTTGATTCTCCGTGATTATGGTAATGCACTTCGGGTACTTGATGTCGAATTTTGCGTGGTTATTGATTTTGAGCAGGGTGGCTCGAGGTATATGATATGGACCAGCGTTTAGATGAAGTCGAGCATTGCAGTGGAGTTATGTTGAGGTATGAACCTTTGTGTTAAAGTCGGGTGATGGTTCTACGGTGTGTGATGGGTTCTTATCATTGCGTGGTGGTGGTACCCGTTGAACTTGCGGGACGGTTCTCTTGATTGAGTCATTTTCGCTATTGAGTACATTTGGATTGTTGCTTATTGGTGCATGGATTGCACGGTTCGTGGCTCTGGGTAATATTGGTATTGAGTATTAGTAGATTAGTTGGTATTCGATAAGATGAATTCATCGCATCTAGGATGGGTTCTATCGGATTTGATTGCAGTATATTTTGAAGGGTAATATCGGAAGTCGGCTTAGGAATTGGCTATAGTTCTTGTTGAAGGAGAAGGAGCTCCACGGCTTGTTTATTTGATGAACGTTTATGAGTTTCTGCGTGTTCTTTCATTATTGGCAGTGTACAAAGATTTTAGAATGAGGTTTTGTTAGGTATGAGGTTTATTACCAGGATTGGGTTGTTCTGAGCAATTACTGTGATTGGAGATTTTGCTATGGGTATTTGAGTTATGTGCTATATCCTATGATTGTAGCTTGGGTTATGGTTGCGGTTTGGTACAACTTGTTTAGATTTATACATCGTGTAGGTTGCGAGATTCAGATCTTAAAAGAAATTTCGGATGTTGGAAAATTGGATTCTAAGGCTTATGCGCTAGGTTGAATTGAGAAATTTCAGTTATGTTGTGTTATCGGACCTATATGGGATAGGGTGACGTGGGATCACACCCGAGTATGTGCATGGTAAGGTTATACAACGGTTGATCGTTTTGGGAACAACTCTTGGCACGTTCGAGGACGAACGTATGTTTAAGTGGGAGAGAATGTAATGACCCGGCTGATCATTTTGAGCATTTGCACTTCGCTTGGTAGTTTATGGGCATGAGTAGCTCCGTATGATGGATTATGAATTATATCAATTGTCGGATTTAGTTTTCAGATTATTCGAAATCGGTTTGGAAGAATGAATTTCACTGTTGAAGCTTTAAGTTGAAAGAGTTGACTAAGTTTGACTTTTTGTGAATTTGACCTCGGAACGGAATTTTGATGGTTCTTTTGGTCCGGATGGTGATTTTGGACTCAGGCGTATGTCCGGATTTGCATTTGGATGTTTCTAGAAGGTTTCGACACAAGTTGGCGAAAATTGGAAATTTGAAGGTTTGAAAAGTTCATAAGTTTGACCAGAAGTTGACTTTGAGGATATCAGATTCAGATTGTGATTCCGGGAATTGAAATAGCTTCGTGATATCATTTGGGACTTGTGTGCAAAATTTGGGTTCATTCCGGGATGATTTGATATGTTTCGGCATGAGTTATGGAATTGAAAGTTCAAAGTTCATTTAAGTATGATTTGAGGTGCGATTCATCATTTTGATGTTGTTATGTGTGTTGTGAGGACTCGATTAAGTCTGTGATATGTTATGGGACTTGTTGGTATGTTTGGACGGGGTCCCGAGGGGCTCGGGTGAGTTTCGGATAGGTTTGGGTTGTCTTGCGCTCGTTTTGTATGTTTCGACATCGTTTCTTCAAGCATAAATGGTGCCACATTAATAAAATGAGCTCTAATTTCTGTTTTAATTAAAGCATTAGATCTGTATCGTAATTACAGAGCCATAGAAAAATGAATCGTCGAATTTGGACATTGTATGAGAGAGTTATGCTTATTTTAGTGTCGGAGAAGAGAGTTGGTATTGGTGATTCGCAGTTGCGAAGTTGAGTCCGCATCTGCGATCCCGCAGGTGCAAAAAATGGTCCGCAAAAGCGTAAATGACAACTGAAAAAATGCAGGTGCGGAGTTTTTGTCGCAAAAGCAAAAATCCGTGTGTATAAAAAAATCAGACTGTGTCCTTTTGGTATTTTGGGCATATCTTGAGTTCTAGAGCTCCGATTGAGGTGATTTCGGGGAGTTATTCTCGTATTTTCATGGGGTTCAGTATCCAACTACAATTTTTGTATTTTAATATGATCACAGAAGTTCATTTTTGAATTAATCCATATTTTGAGTGGAGAATTGGGGAGTTTTATCAAAACCTTTTCTAAAGTGAATAATTGAGTTTTAAACATCGATCCGGAGTCGGAATTGGATGAAATAGACTAGTAATTGAATGGGTTGACGGATTTTATGAGTTTTGTCGGGTTTCGAGGTGCGGGCCCAGATTGGACTTTTTGGCTGGTTTCGGGCTTTTGATTCAAGATTTGATCTTTTACGATCGGGGTTGGTTCCTTTAGTATTGTTTGATGTATTTGAGTTATTTTTGGTTAGTTTCGAGCCGTTCGGCAGTCGGAACGCGTGGGATGGCATTTTTGGAGCATCGCTTAGCTTGCTCGGTATTGAAATTGAATTGTTCGAGGTAAGTAACTCTTCTAAACTTAGTGTTGAGGGTATGAAACCCCGAAATACGTGTTATGTGATTGGTATTGAGGTGACGCACATGCTAGGTGACGGGCGTGTGGGTGTGCATCAAGTGAATTGGGACTCTGTTGTTTACATGGCACTGTATAGTAGTCCTATTTTTTTAATATCCATGTTTTCACCATGCGATAAAGTAAGTGAGTTGTCAATCATGCTAGATATCATGTTTAGGCTTTATGCCGATACTGTTGGGACCCATAGAGGTCGTTCCTTGCTGTCATTTCACATATTTCATTGATATTTCATACTCAGTCATATTCATGCATTCATATCATATCTCAGTCTTAGTTGTTATTTATTGATACAACATATCATTGTTGTCGGGATAGTTTCATGACATTGTGAGCCCGTAAGTGAGACTAGAGAGACTGATGACTAAGTGAGGCCGGGGGGCTGTTTGTGAGAATATTGATACAATAGAGTTGTCCGTGCAGCACGTGAGTTATCCGTGCGGATCCAGATATTGATATTATAGCACGTGAGTTGTCTGTGTGGATTAAAGCGCTTGGGCTGTAGAAGCCCCTCCGGAGTCTGTACACCCCCAGTGAGCGTGGTTGATTGTATTGAGGGATGGATATTCCCTAGACATGGATCTTATCCGAAGTATTTATATACTTGGAGATGGAACTTCTCCATGGGGCCAGATTGGCCTTCCTCGGTACTGAGTGACTGATGGTCAGTGATGTATATATTCCGGAATAGATCTTCCCTGGGTCGTATGGGCCATATACAGTACCAAGTGGTTGAGCATGATGAGGGAAAAGTGTGAGATAGTGAGATTGAGTACTCTGAGAGTGTGAGTACATGATTCATCTCTGAGATACATGGCATTGGCATGCACACATGACATACGGGCATAGAGATGTATTTTTTCTCATGATATACGGTATTACGTCATTCATGACTTTTTACACACATTGATATGTGGGCATAGAGAGATATTGTACACTTGTTATCTGGAAAGAAAATGAAACATCTTATTTATTGTGGAAAGGATATTTGAAACAATTACAGTTTCCAACCTTACTCGTATATTTGGCATTTTTGGTAAAAGATTTGGGTTTTCACTGAGATACTTAAAAAGCATGACTATTTTCTGGAACTGTGAATGAGCTGAGCATTTTTACTTCTGAAATACCTCTTTTATTACTTATATTTATGATGTTATGAACCGTTGTGAGATATTGGTATTGAACCTGACCGTGTGTTAGCTCGTCACTGCTTTCAACCTAAGGTTAGGTCTGTTACTTACTGAGTACATGGGGTCGGTTGTACTCATACTATACTTCTACACCTTGTGTGCAGATTGTTGGCAGCTGATATTGTTGTGTTCGATGGGAGCTGGATTGATGATGTAGATATGTCCTGGTCGTAGCTGCCTCTTGTTCGTGGTAGCCTTAGATCTATAAAATTCTGTTTACGTACCTTTCAAACATACTGTGTATTTATTTCATTTCAGCTTTGTAAACTCTATTCTTAGAAGCTCATGATTTATATTATCAGTCCTTGAAAAATGTATAAAAATTCAGTAAATTACTATCGTTTATTTGCCTTGTTAATATCATTGGAATTGGATAGTTACTAGTTGGCTTACCTAGCAGGTTGGGTTAGGTGCCATCACGACTAGTGAATTTGGGGTCATGACAATACTATAGGCAGACCTCTCTATAACAGCATCCCTATATAACACTTCTCTATAAAAGCCAAGCTTTTTCGGACTCAATTTTTATGTTATGCTATAATATATGTTCTCTATAACAGCACTTCGCTATAACATTCAAAATTGGAACAAACGAGACTATTATAAAGAGGTTTGACTATAGTAAATTAATACGCGCTTCGCGCGGTTGCTCGGGAAGAACTCAAATGACTTTAAGAAAATAATTTCTTTTTTTAAGTTTTATTGAAAAAATAAAATATCGTGGGAAATAGTAAATTACATTCTTATATAAATAAATCAGGCGTACTAATATCATACCAATGATAATTTAGCCAAGTAGAACAATGAAAGAAAAAGCACAAATATATTTGCTTTTAAATCCTTTTTGAATGAGAATTTACGGTAGAATCCAAATAAAACTATTCGCCCATCACGCAATATCACTATTCAATACTTTTTAGTTACTATCAAATCTGGAAATTCTAATTTCACATTTATTCCCTGAATTTAACAACAAAATCGATTGATTTGAGAGAAAATAAAGAAAAAATGGTTAACTACCAAAACCAAAAAGGGAAAATCAAAAGCTTAATGACAGGAAAGAAAATTAGAGTTTCTATTAATATTACATCTCGTTTAATAGTCAATTTAATTTGAATATTTTACTCATCAATTTGCTCTAAAAAACTCCATGTAAAAAGGGTTAGATTTCAATTAGAGTTTTCTATTAATATTTAACTTTAGCTCTTCTAATTCTAGGATAATATAAGGCAAAGGAAATTATCTTCTACTAATTTTAGAATTGTATTAACCGCTGCTAGAAACTTTACAATTCTTATATGATTATTCTTACTATATTGCACTGTAGCAGATATATTTAGTTGATTTTCTCAAATAGTAATTCCATTATATATATTTTTATAAATAAATTTATATGCTTTAGAGTAAATGGTTTTTTGGTGGATATTTAGTTTTTATTTAATTTTATTATTTGAAATTCAATTTTTACATATGTAATATAAGATCTATAAAAGAAAAACAAAGTTAATCAAAGTAGAAAAATGAATTAATCAGAGTAGGAAAAAATATAAAAACAAACAATGCTAAATTTGCGTGTTCTAAGATAGAATTGAACTAAAAAAGTTCATGTTGTACTTTTGATTTTCTTTATTTTATTTGAAATCTAATTTTTATACACATGATATAAGATGTGTTTTTGTTATCCCAAATTCTCAAAGTTTCTTTAAGGAAAACAAAATTAATCAAAGTAGAAAAGAATAAAAGAACAAACAATGCCAAATTTCCGTGTTTAGACAGAATCGAACAAAATATAATTCGTGTTGTAGTTTTCAATTTCACTCTTCTATTGTTCTTTATTACACTCCAAAAAGTTAGAATTTCATCACAATATTGTGATACCTATTAAAACTTTTTTGTCTTCTAGCTAGTACTAATATAAACATATTTTAAATTCTTCACATCCCATATATTCACCGGAAGGTTTTACTATAACTATGCATTACTCAATTCTTTTATAGAGACAAAAGCTTCGCTCACTAAATAAAAAATCAAGAAAATTTAATATTCCTTTCTATTTCTTGTGAAATTAGATTTGTACGTGAAGCCTATTTTTTATTTCCTCGCAAGAAAATTCAGCTCAACCAAAACTCCCCTCAAAATGCTAATTTTGAAACAACGCTAACAATATCTTCAAAAATTAAATAATCCAAATCCAACAAAATTAACCTCCAAAGACAACCAAACCTAAAAGTACTAAACAGTGAAATTACAATAGATATAACACCAGAGGTTAACATGTTAAGCACAATAGATATTTTAATTTTCAATAATTCAAGGAGAAAAAGGCCTCAAACACAAAGCACTATACTTCCAACTAACATCAATGAGAATAGGAAAACGAAAATGTATAAAGGAAAAAAAAAGGGAGAAGGCAAAAAGTTGGCGTGGCAGCGATAAAAAATTAATCTTTGAGATGCGTCTTCACAGCCTTCGGCTTCTTATCCGCTAAAGTTATATTACCGGAAGGTTTCTCCGACACTGACTCTTCTCAGACTTTTGCCTATCTTGAGGGCTTTGGATTTTACGGAGAGATTAGAAAAAACACATTCTAAGAAAATGGAAACATAGAAGGAAGAGAGAGGGATTTGTGGAAAAGAAATAAATAGAGTAATAATGAGGAAAAAGAAAACGGAAGAAAAGTAAGGAAGAAAGAGGGATTTGAGGAAAAGGAATTAATGTAGTAATATGAGGATGAAGAAAACGGAAGAAAGAGAGATTAAATGGGATCTGATGAATAGAAATAAATGGAGTAATAATCAGAGGCGGATCCAGGATTTAAATCTTATGGGTTCAATTTTAAGGTTTTTAACATTGAACCCATTATATTTTTAAAGTTATGGTTTCATATCTACTATTTTTGCAATTTTAATAAATTTTTGCATACAAGTTTTTACTCTGTGTCGAAAGTTATGGGTTCAGTTGAATCCGTAGTCAGTACACTACATCCGCCTCTGGTAATAATGAGGATAAAGATATATTTGTTGGCAATATTTTTGACAGAAAATAAAAAAAAAGTTCAAATTTCTGAGAAAAAAGATAAATTGTCATACTGGTTAAAGAGGCCTGCCACATATAGATATATAAATTGTCCTGCCTGAGCAAAACCATGCTCGCTATAACTAACACAGTGAAGAGAGTAGAAAAGTATTTGTACACAAATGTCTATTAACAGTTACAGCCAAATACCCTTGCAAAGCCATGCTCACTATAAGGATTTTTCTAACTCAAATAGTGCTAAACCATATACTTGAGCAAAATTATTCTCACTATTGAGAATATTCCAATTCAAACAGTGAAGAGTAGAAAAGTTTGAACAGTAAATTTTATACGCAAATTGCTACCAACCGTTAAACCATATACTTGAGCAAAGCCATGCTCACTATAAAATTTTCTCCCAACTCAAACAGTGAAGAGAGTAGAAAATTTTGAGCAGTAATTGTTTACACATATTGTTCTACCAGCGAGTAGTAGCAACTAAACCATATACTTGATCAAAACCAAAACTTGTTGTATACGGTCAAAACCGTTTTCAACCTTCGTACGATTGGTGAAGATGGACCGAAAAGCATCTTCATAATATCGAGGTGAGATTTGAAGAAGGCACGAACAAGCTTCGAGTTTCGGAGTCAGATTAAACACGGAGCTCGACGCCATTATCGAGCTCGAGTCCAAATCGAACTATACTGAGAAGCGACGAAATCGAGTTTAAGAGTCAGAGGCCAACCAATACCGAACCCAAGTCAATATCGGACCCCGAGTCGGCATCGAGCTCAAACCCGCATCGAACTCTAAAACCAATACCGACCAATACCGAGTCCGATCAAGATCGAGCTCATAGACAAGAACCGTTATAGCCGCACTAAGGGAGAGAATCTTGGCAGGAATTAGGGAAAAGTTAATTTATCATGGGTTCCCCACTATGTATTTTTAATTATATCTAAAGTAGAATCGCCCAACTATAAAAGGGATGGCTATATTTCTGTAAAGGATGAAGTTTGGCATACATTGTAACTCAGATATCATACACTCCCATATTGAAGAATTATCCTTTTTTAGTTTCATAGATTGATTTATCTTGCTTAATCCATAAATCATCCTCTTTTCAACTTTGCTTATTTTTCATCCTTTACAAGTCAATATTCGATATTTCTATTTACTCTTACGATTTGTGTTTAATTATACAACATACCCTTAGAACTACGTACAAATTCAACTCTATCCGTTTTTCGGGTAAACAGTTTGGCGCCCACCGTGGGGCTAAGGATAATAGTAATTATTTGATACGAATCTGCAAAAACACACAATTTTATGCTTGTTTTCGGAAGTATCTTTGATTTCGGATTAGCAACGATGAGTTCTCAATTAAATGTCCTTACCTATCGACAACGAAGCTGGCCTTCAAGGTGAGAACAACAACTTGACGCCCAGGGCCGAAAGGCCACTTGTCGACGCTGTTGGAGCCCGAGTCGAAGTACCGTTAGACGTTAATTCGCATATGGCCATTGAGACAAACCAACGTTCTGAACCTGAAAAAAGCATTCATGATGGTACTCGATCTGCAGCTCGAGACACCCATAACGTTGAGGAAAACGGAATCAGCTTGCGTATGATTTTCAAAATATTGCAAGCTCAACAGGTAGCGATAGCTCAGTTGTAGAGTCAAACCCAGATACCGAGCAGGGCGGAGCCCAGTCCACCCCGAGAAGTCACCCACGGAATGGAGCCAGCTATAGTAAGGTCAAATGAGCAAGAATCAGGGACTAATCCCGAAATTACTAAGATGTTCGAAGAAGTTACCAAACGAATAGAGTCAGCAGAAAGGAGGATTGAGGCAAATGATAAAAGTCAATCAAATCCCGGGGGCACCACCAGTGTTGAAAGGGTTGGATTCCAAAAAATTCGTGCAAAAGCCTTTTCACCAAGTGCAGCTCAAAAATCGATCCCCAGCAAATTTCGCATGCCCGAGATTCCTAAATATAATGGAACGACTGACCCCAACGAATACGTCACCTCTTACACATGTGCCACCAAGGGAAATGATTTAGAAGACGGTGAAATCTAATCTGTGCTATTGAAAATAATTGGAGAGAACCACTCGAAAGGAGCAATGATTTGGTATCGCAACCTACCACCAAACTCCATCGACTCATTCGCCATATTAGCAGACTCTTTCGTAAAGGCACACGCAGGAGCGATAAAGATCGCAATGAGGAAATCGAACCTTTTCAAGGTAAGACAAAGGGATAATGAAATGCTGAGAGAATTCGTGTCCCGATTTCAAATGGAACACATGGAATTGCCACCAGTCACAGATGATTGGGCCGTTCAAGCTTTCACCCAAGGATTGAACGAGCAGAGTTCAGTAGCATCACGTCAGCTGAAACAAAATTTGATCGAATATCCAGCTGTAACTTGGGCAGATGTGCACAACCGATATCAATCGAAGATCAGGGTCGAGGATGACCAATTAGGATCCCCTTCCGGTTCAATACATCCAAACACGTCGATAGTTAAAAGCCAGAGAGACGTCGCCAAGGATTCAAGGTCGAACAGAGACCGATATCAACCATATACCGTAGATCGAAGGAACAATGGTTCAGAATGCAATTCCGCCCGGAAACAATCTAAGAAGTGATCGAGGACAGAATTCTCGGGGACTTATGAGCAAAAGTGGTTTTGAAAAGTATGTCGATCCCCCAGAAGCACCTCGGCTATCGGAATATAACTTTAGCATCGATGCATTGGACATTTTGTCGGCAATCGGAAGGATCAAAGATACTAGGTGGCCCAGACCCATACAAACCGATCCTTCCCAACGAAACCCGAATTTGATGTGCAAGTATCATGGCACGCATGGTCACAAGACCGAAGATTGTAGGCAATTAAGGGAAGAGGTAGCCCGACTATTCAATGAGGGCCACCTTTGAGAGTTCCTCAGCAATCGAGCCAAGAATCATTTCAGAGAAAGGGACGCCAACAGGAAAAATGAATATGAGGAACCCCAACATGTCATTCATATGATCTTTTGTGGGGTCAACATTCCACAGGGACCCATATTCAAACGCACTAAGGTATCAATCACTAGGGAAAAACGAGCCCGACATTATGTGCCCGAAGGCACTTTATCGTTCAACAACGAAGAAGCATAAGACATTTCTCAGCCCCACAATGACGCTCTGATAATTTCTATCTTATTAAATAAAGTTCAAGTTAAGCGTGTTTTAGTGGATCCAGGCAGCTCAGCGAATATCATCCGAGCAAGGGTCGTGGAGAAGCTCGGCATACAAAATCAAATTGTGCCCGCAGCTCTAGTCTTAAACAGCTTCAATATGGCCAGTGAAACAACTAAAGGGGAGATTACTTTAACGGCGAACGTGGATGGAACCATTCAAGCTACCAAGTTCCACGTAATCGAGGGTTACATGAGGTACAATGCCCTGCTCGGAAGGCCTTGGATCCACAATATGAGGGCAGTCCCTTCGAGTCTTCACCAAATGATAAAATTTCCAACGTCGGACAGTGTAAAAATAGTATACGGGGAGCACCATATTGCAAAGGAAATATTTGCGGTCGATGAGGTAACACCGATATCAACACTACCAACCTCGGAAAGGTCGAACATCGAAGGTAAACAGGAAGTCAAATAGCAATCACAGCCACCAACTTCGACCGAATCGAGGAAGCAGGAGGTAGAAGAAGAAGAGGAGGATTTTCTGACCCCTTGAACTTTTATCATTCCCGAAGATTCTGACGCCACCAAATCAACGATCGAAGAACTGGAGCAGGTTATATTGATCGAGTACCTGCCCAAGCGAAAGGTATACCTGGGAACGGGATTAACCCCCGAGCTCAGGAAAAAGCTTATTCAATTTCTTATTGATAACATAGATTATTTTACTTGATCCCATTTAGACATAACAGGGATCCCATTGGATATAACGACGCATCGGCTAAGTTTGGACCCTAGGTTCAAACCGGTGAAGCAAAAGAGAAGACCTCAGTCCAAGGTAAAGCACGCATTCGTAAAGAACGAGGTAACTAAACTTCACAAAATAGGGTCCATTCGGGAAGTAAAATATCCCGAATGATTAGCCAATGTAGTTGTAGTCCCTAAAAAAGGGAACAAATTTAGAATGTGTGTAGATTATAAGGATCTAAACAAGGCGTGCCCCAAAGATTCTTTTCCGCTGCCTAACATCGATCGCATGATCGATGCCACGACCGGCCACGAGATCCTTACTTTTCTCGATGCCTATTCCGGGTATAATCAAATCCAAATGAACCTGGAGGACCGAGAAAAAACTTCATTTATCACCAAGTACGGAACATATTGTTATAATGTAATACCCTTCGGGCTAAAAAAATACAGGAGCTACTTACCAACGTCTAATAAATAAAATGTTCGAGGAGAAAATAGGTAAATCGATGAAAGTTTATATTGATGACATGTTAGTTAAGTCCCTGCGCGCAGAGTACCATTTGGCTCATATGCAGGAAACGTTCGAAATTTTAAGGAAATAAAACATAAAGCTCAGCAACGAGAAATGTGCTTTTGGGGTCGGTTTGGGCAAGTTCCTTGGCTTCATGGTATCAAATCGCAGGATCGAGATCAACCCCGATAAAATCAAGGCCATCGAAGACATCACCATCATAGACAGTGTAAACGTTGTGCATAGGCTAATCAGAAGGATAACTTCCTTAGGCCGATTCATTTCGAAGTCGTTAGATCGAAGCCACCAATTTTTCTCTCTACTCAAAAAGAAGAACGATTCCACCTGAACCCCGGAATGCCAACATGCATTAGAGGAATTGAAGCAATACCTATCGAGCCCACCGCTGCTTCACACTCTGAAGGCAGATAAGAAACTTTACTTGTACTTGGCGGTATAGGAAATAGCGGTAAGTGGTGTCCTAGTTCGAGAAGAGCAAGGTACGCAATTTCCCGTTTATTATGTAAGTCGAACTTTAGGGGAAGCAGAAACTAGATATCCATACTTAGAGAAATTGGCACTTGCACTGATAAGCACCTCTAGAAAGTTAAGACTATACTTTCAATGTCACGTCATATGCGTACTAACCACTTACCCACTTCGTAATATTTTGCACAAGCCCAAACTATCAGGCCGATTGGCTAAATGGGCCGTCGAACTCAGTGGGTACGATATCGAATATCAACCCTGGACGGCCATCAAGTCTCAAATTTTAGCGGACTTCGCGGCTGATTTCACGCCAACCCTCGTACCCGAAGTTGAAAAGGAACTCTTGTTGAAATCAGGTACATCATCGGGGGTATGGACCCTTTTCATAGACGGGGCTTCTAACGTAAAGGAGTCCGGGCTAGGCATCGTTTTAAAGCCGCCCACGGGTAGCACTATTAGGCAATCTATCAAAACTACTAGGTTTAGTAACAACGAGGCCGGGTATGAGGCCATGATTGCAGGTCTCGAGATAGCTATAAGCTTGGGAGCAGAAGTCATTGAAGCCAAGTGTGACTCTTTATTGGTGGTAAATCAAGTAAACAAAACCTTCGAAGTTCGAGAGGATAGAATGCAAAGGTATTTGGACAAACTACAGGTAACTTTGCACCGTTTCAAATAATGGACTTTACAGCATGTACCTCGAGAACAAAACAGTGAGGCCGATGCACTTGCAAATTTGGGTCATCGATCGAGGAAGATGAGATCAGCTCGGGGACTGTCGTTCAACGCTCGAGATCCGTGATCGAGGAAGATCATGTCGAGATAAACTCTACAAGCATAACCTGGGATTGGAGGAATAAGTATATTGAATACTTGGAGAACGGAAAGCTCCCATCGGACCCTAAATATTCGAGGACCCTACAAACAAAAACTGCTCGATTCATATTGACTGCAGATGGAACATTATACCGAAGGACATTCGATGGACCATTGGCAGTATGCTTAGGACCAGGAGACACCGTCTACATCCTACGTGAGATTCACGAGGGCACTTGTGGAAATCATTCCGGTGTCGATTAATTAGTCCGAAAAATAATTAGAGCAGGATATTATTAGATCGATATGGACAAAGATGCAAAGGAGTTTGTTCGAAAATGTGATAAATGTCAAAGATTTGCACCGATGATTCATCAGCCCGGAGAGCAACTTCACTCAGTCTTATCCCTATGGCCATTCATGAAATGAGGAATGGATATCGTCGGCCCTCTACCATCAGCCCCAGGTAAAGCTAAGTTCATTTTATTTATGAATGACTATTTCTCTAAATGGGTTAAAGCACAGGCGTTCGAGAAAGTGAGAGAAAGAGGTTATAGACTTCATCTAGGATCATATCGTATGTCGATTCGGTATACCCGCCGAAATAGTATGTGACAATGGGAAATAATTTATCGGTAACAAAGTGACGAAATTCCTCGAAGACCACAAAATAAAAAGGATATTATCAACACCATATCACCCAAGTGGGAACGGATAGGCCGAATCGATGAACAAGACTATCATTCAAAACCTAAAGAAAAGTTTGAACGACGCTAAGGGGAAATGGAGAGAAATTCTACCCGAAGTTCTTTGGGCATATCGAACAACATCAAAGTCCAGTACGGGGGCAACCCCATTCTCCTTATTATATGGCTCTGAAGCCTTGATTCCAATCGAAGTCGGGGAACCCAGTGCCAGGTTTTAACATACAACAGAAGAGTCAAATCACGAGACTATGAACAATGGCCTCAAATTATTGGATGAAAAACGAGAAGTCGTTTTCTTCTGATTGGCCGCCCAAAAGCAGCGGATCGAAAGATACTATAATCAAAGAACCAATCTTCGCCATTTTAAAATCGGGGACTTAGTGTTAAGGAAAGTCACCCTCAACACCCAAAATCCAAATGAAGGAAAACTGGGTCCAAACTAGGGAAGGACCGTATCAGGTAGTCGAAATCATCGGTAAAGGATCCTACAAGCTCGGTATTGTAAACGGCAAACAACTACTAAGCAATTGGAACATGTCGCACCTAAAATGATACTACTGCTAAGGTACGATCCTCCCATGTTCGTTTATATTTCAAAAACTAACCCTTGCAGGAGTTCGATCAGAAGCAGGGACGGATTATTCAACACAGAGCCTTAGGCCTAGCATTGCACTCTTTTTCCTTAGACCGATTTTATCCGAAATGAGATTTTCGATAAGGTTTTCAATGAGGCAACCATTGATCGTGCTAACTCAAAACAATTCAACAGTATTCGAGGCCTCTTTACAATAAACCTCGAATACTGGGGGGCATTACCCTCGAATATATCAAGATCGATTATCAAGTTCGAAGCAAGAAACTTACTTCATGACAACAGGGTTTCGATAAGAAAAATTGTAAGAGCCAAATAGTCAAAATGAACCATGCTTATGTAGTTTGCTCGATCCCTGGTACAGAACATAAATACATGTATAATGACATAAAGAGAATTTCTTACCGATATCTTAGAATCCATCCTCTATTTCGTGATCTTGTTTTGCAAACAGGCTTAAGGGGCGACCATTACCCCATAAATCGGGGAATGCCAACCGAAAAATCAACGAGATCAAGTCCCACTAAGCCTACGGACTACACTACTTCGAGTTCGAGCAATCACTCACTCGATTACTAAGCCTAAGGGCTACCCTTACTTCGAGTTCGAGCAATCACTCACTCAACCATTAAGCCTAAGGGCTACTCTTATTTCGAGTTCGAGCAATCACTCACTCAACCATTAAGCCTAAGGGCTACTCTTATTTCGAGTTCGAGCAATCACTCACTCGACCGCTAAGCCTACAGACTACATCATTTCGAGTTCGAGCAAGTACTCAGTCGACTACTAAGCCTACGGGCTACTTTTATTTCGAGTTCGAGCAAATACTCACTCAATCACTAAGCTTACGGGCTATATCATTTCAAGTTCGAGCAAATACTCACTCGATTACTAAGCCTACAGGCTACATCATTTCGAGTTCGAGCAAGTACTCACTCGACCACTAAGCCTACGGGCTACTCTTATTTCGAGTTCGAGCAAGTACTCACTCGACCACTAAGCCTACGGGCTACATCATTTCGAGTTCGAGCAAATACTCACTCGACTACTAAGCCTATGGGCTACATCATTTCAAGATCGAGAAAGTACTCACTCGACCACTAAGCCTACGGGCTACATCATCTCGAGTTCGAGCAAATACTCACTCGACTACTAAACCTACGGGCTACTCTTATATCGAGTTCGAACAATCACTCACTCGACCATTAAGCCTAAGGGCTACTCTTACTTCGAGTTCGAGCAATCACTCACTCGACCACTAAGCCTATGGGCTACATCATTTCGAGTTCGACCAATAAGCCTACGGGCTACATCATTTCGAGTTCGAGCAAGTACTCACTCGACCACCAAGCCTACTCGCTATATCATCTCGAGTTCGAGAAAATACTCACTCGACTACAAAGCTTACGAGCTACTCTTATATCAAGTTCGAGCAATCACTCACTCGACCACTAAGCCTACAAGCTACATTATCTCGAGTTCGAGCAATCACTCACTCGACCACTAAGCCTAAGGGCTAACTTTAATTCGAGTTCGAGCAATCACTCACTCGACCATTAAGCCTAAGGGCTACCCTTATTTCGAGTTCGAGCAATCACTCACTCGACTACTAAGCCTAAGGGCTACCTTATTTCGAGTTCGAACAAACTCGACCAATAAAGCCTAAGGGCTACCTTACTTCGAGTTCGAGCAAGACCTCACTCAGTTATAAAGGCTACAAGGTCCGAATTCGATCAAACGACCTAAAGCCTCGAACTTATGAAAACTTTCATAAAGCATGAATGAAACAAAATCTTTACAAGGCAGAAAATAAAACAGAGAAAATAGGAAAAACTCTAAGTCTCCTAGTTATCTCCCAAGGCGGTCTCTTCTCCATCGGGCTCCTCCCCACTCTCGGACCCACTCTCGCTCCCATCATCATCATCATCATCGTCATCATGGGAATCCAAGGCTTCAACATCGGCTTTGAGCTCCTTAGCCCTTTTTATCTCTTTAGTGAGATCGAACCCTCGAGCATAGATCTCCGAGATTGGATTTTGGTAAGTTCAGCAACCCAATGTGCTCGAGTTTTAGCGGTCTCGACTGCCTCTCTTGCTTGTACCTGAGCAGCTTTTTCGACGTCAGATTTGGCCTTGGCAAGTTCGGGGGCCAACCGAGCCTCGAGCTCCTCTATTTTTCTTTCTTGAACCGAGCTCCTCTTCTTCATGCTTTGAAGTTGGTTTTCGGCCAATGATAATTGGGCAAGAGCAGTTTCTTTTTCTGCGGCAATACGGTCCATGCCATCTTTCCATCCCAAGGTCTCTGACCTTATCATATCGACCTCCTCACGAAGCTTCCCAATCACCTCAAGCTTCTGCTGCAACTGTGAGATCGAAATATTAGCCACCGTTCCAGAATCGATCCCATGGGTTTTTAAGATTACCACTACCTGCTCGGTCAGGTCGGTCTGGTCTTCCCAATCACCTCAAGCTTCTGCTGCAGCTGTGAGATCGAAATATTAGCCATCGTTCCAGAATCGATCCCATGGGTTTTTAAGATTACCATTACCTGCTCGGTCAAGTCGGTCCGGTATTATTGAGCCTTGGCCAATTCAGCTCGGAGGTCCTTGATTTCTTCTTCCCTTTGTCCGAAGAGGAGTCTAAGGGTATTCCTTTCCTCCGTGACCCGTCGGAGTTCGGCCTCGTACTGACACAACTTAGCTCGAGACCGAGAACATGCTTCTCGATGAACCGTTGCGGCCTACGAAGAAAGAAGAAAATAAGTTAGAAAAGAATAGCAAACATGAAAGTGGTATCAACGAAGGGAGTTAGAGCTTACCCGATTCAAAGCTTGTTGTACTTCACAGAAAAGGCCTGACACATCGCTAGGGCTAGCAACATCCACGACACCAGTAAACAAATCACGGAAGGGGTCTTCCCCTTCTTGAGACCGGTGTACCTCGAGGGCCCCCAAAGCTTGGGCTTTCCAAATCAACCCTTCAGAAAAAGTAGGGAGAGTGGGCAAGTCTCCGATTACTATTGCCCCAAGTAACTCGCTTGGGGCGTTCTCCTCAGTTTGGAGAGCTTCAGGGCTGGCCCCTTCAGATATACCCACCGTTTGTTGACTTCGGTGGGAAGCATCCTCTATCTCTAATGATTCGGGGACTCTGCCCGAATATTTCTCCGATATCCCCTCAGTTCGAGGCGGAGCTTCATAAACCACCATCGATCCAGCTGCCTTTGGAGCATCGATGGTTTTCTTCACTCGGGCTACCAGTACGGACCCGTCAACTTCTTTTTCTTCTTCATCTTCATCCCTTAAACACCGAACGGATTCTTCGGTCAAAGGGATAATTTTCCTCATCGGCTTACGAGTTGTCGTTCTCTTGGGTTCTGGATCCTCGGAAGTGGAGACCCGTTTTCTCTTATTGTCCTTCGTCGGTTTCGGAGCCGGGGCCGAAGTCTCTTCCTTACCGGACGGGGCCTCATAACTGCATCTTTGCCCAAGCCTACACACAAGAAAATTAGTTAAGTATATGGAAAACATTCTATTCGAACCAACAAAGGCATGAAAAAGAGGCTTACCATGATGTTTTGCCTCCCATCGGCCCTTTGACAAATCACGCCACGAGCGCTCGACGTATACAGAGGTCGAAGCCAGGGCATGTACCCAGCTCTTAAGGTCGGGAACAACATCGGGCATCAAGCAACCGCTATATCACACAAAAAAAATATCGGTGAGAAAGAGACAAAGGAACAAAGAAATAAGAGCTAACATTCAAAATATACTTACGATTCATGTTCCACTCCTCGGGAAATGGCATCTGCTCGGTCGGGATCAGATCGGAGGTCTTCACCTGAACGAACCTGCCCATCCAACCCCGATCCTTGTCCTCGTCTATGGTCGAGAAGAGCACTTTGTTAGCCCGGCGCACGAGTTTTATTAGCCCACCTCAATAGAGGCGGGGGATGTACAATCTGATAAGGTGGTCGAGGGTGAAAGGCATCCCCTCGATCCTATTCACAAAAAAGCGGATCAGAATAACGATCTGCCAAAAGGGAGGATGGATTTCGCCTAGGGTTATTTGGTATTGGCAGCAAAAATCGATAACGACAGGGTCGAGGGAGCCCAATGTGAAAGGGTAAGTATACACACTTAAAAACCATTTCACATAAGTAGTAATATCTTCTTCGGGAGCCGGGATTATCACTTCTATTTTCTCCCAGTTATAATCTTTTCTCAGCTGCTCGTGGTGTCCCTTAGTTATCGAGCACATATACCTCGATACTGGTTCACATCGACCAGGAACCGACGAGGCTTTATCAACCTTAAAATCGGAGGTAAGAACACACCCCCCGAGAACACACTCCTCAGGTCGTGGTTCCACCGGTGTTTTGACGGCGGCAGACTGTGAAGAAGAAGCTTTTTCTTTGTGAGGAACAATTTTTGATGTTTTCGCCATTTTGGATTTAAAAATCAAAAAAAGAAGGAGATAACAAAGATCTGATGTTTTAAAGAAAGATTTTGCAGTAAAAATCACAAAAGAAAGATTTTACAGTGAAAAATAACAAATTTACAGATGAACTCAGAAGAGGCAAGAAAAAACTTTAGAGAATTTGGAGATTGGAGATGTAAAAGTGATAAATGGTAAAGAAGGGGGCTATTTATAGATTTAGCAACGGTTCAGTATCAACAATGGTCGACTATCGTCTGACATGCATTAAATGCCTTGGAAAACTAAACCGACGGGACAGCTCTCACGTGCGTCATGATCGAGCCCGACGCAAACGTCAGCGTATATCTAATCAAGCCGTTGGGAAATCATATCGTTTCTCGCCACATCCTTCCTGAGAAATGAGGGGACTATCTGTATACGGTCAAAACCGTTTTCAACTTTCGTATGATTGGTGAAGATGGACCGAAGAGCATCTTCATAATATAGAGGTGAGATTTGAATAAGGCACGAACAAGCTTCAAGTTTCGAAGTCAGATTAAATACCGAGCTCGACGTCATTATCGAGCTTAAGAGCCAGAGGCCAACCAATACCGAATTCAAGTCAATACCGGACCCCGAGTCGGCATCGAGCTCTAAAACTAATGTCGACCAATGCCGAGTCCGATCAAGATCGAGCTCATATACAAGAATCGTTACAGCCGCACTAAAGGAGAGAATCTCGGCGGGAATAGGGAAAAACTGATTTATCACTATGTATTTTCAATTATATCTAAAGTAGGATCGCCCCACTATAAAAGGGATGGCTATATTTCTGTAAAGGATGAAGTTTGGCATACATTGTAACTCAGATATCATACACTCCCATATTGAAGAATTATCCTTTTTTAGCTTCATAGATTGATTCATCTTGCTTAATCCATAAATCATCCTCTTTTCAACTTTGCTTATTTTTTATCTTTTACAAGTCAATATTCGATATTTCTATTTACTCTTACGATTTGTATCAAGTTATACCACATACCCTTAGAACTATGTACAAATTCAACTCTATTCGTTTTTCGGGTAAACACTTGTTTTTTTGTTTTTTACCCGCTAAACCATATACTTGAGCCAAGTCATGCTCTCTAATGTGCATTTTACCAAATAACATGTTCTTCAAGGACCTATACAACTTGTTAGACTATGTTGAATTGCTGAATTTGTCGATACATAGTTCCTACAAAACCTGCAGTAGCATAAAAAAAATATTAAGTTTGCAGGAGTGAACAATTCAAAATTTTGGCATTGCTAAAACCCAAATTACATAAAAGAAGTTATGCACTATCACATCATTGCTAAAACTCAAATTACATAAGAGATGCAAAAGGAGGACCAGACAGCAGCCTAATAGAAAAACGTACAGGCCAAGATGGAAACTTTACCACGCCATATAAAAAGAAAATAAAACTTTGCAAGGTTCATCTCAACCTTGTTAAGTTTCGACCTCGAGAAATAGTTGTGCAGCTTGTAATTAAGTCACCAATGTCATAGGTGAGATGATCATGATCTATTGTGAATTTTCCTAAAACATCAAAAGATCGCGGCCTTTCCCTGGACCTGCATGAACGCGGGATGCTTCGTACATCGGACTGCCATTTATCTTATTATTACCAAAATTCATCAAGGTATAGCGTAATGAGAGTTTTTATATAGTAAGCATAAATGGAGCCACAACAAACAAATCAGTGATTTCATCAATTTTTACTCAATATAAAAGCTCTCTTGCTTTTCATTATCAAAATTCATGCAAGTTTGCAAACCATAATGCATTAAATATTTGAATCTTCTAAATGTATTTATGTTTAACCTCACTATTACACGTGGTTATGAGCATTATTCACATGTTAATTAGTCTCTTGATGTCAAGTGACAGGAAATACTTACAAGGTAAGAATTATGCGCAAGAGGAATATAGGCAAATACTACTCAAAAAAAAAAATAAAAAAAATCAGGGTAATCTATATGATATTAATTGTTACCTATCATGACTGGCATTTTTAAACACGGTCAAAAAATTAGGGATTATGACAATAAATCAGCTTCAGCAATTAAACAGGAGGCTAAAGATATCACTTAAGTTCAACAAATGTTATCTCAACGAGAAATAGTTAACAAAACACATATTTCTCCCATCAATATAATCTTTCAACCGAAGTAGGTTTCAAGGGGTTAACTAACATTGCAAGGTTGAGATCAATAAGTTTCAAGGAAGACTAACTTGAGTCTCTGAATAGTAAGAAATCTTTATAGTGACATTTTCTCTATGTGAGACAAGTTACAAAGCTGACACAACTATGAAAAAAGGGCTACCTCTGTCAGTGTTCTTCCTCAGTAGTCTCCTGAACCTCCCCAACAGGCTCTTCCCCTGCAGTTATCTCAAGATCTAGCACGTCTTTCAGCACCATAGAGAGGACTGGGAGATTCTTCTCAAGAATCGATATGAGTCCCTTTCTAGCTAGTTGCCTTTGATAGGCCAGTTTTTCTCTTATCAAGACCCTAGCTTGTTTCTCTATGTCCGCTTTTGCCTTCAAAATAGCTGATGTGAAACAGAATTCTGAATCTTTTTGGGATTTCGAAATTTCATCTCAGATATTATCCCACAGTAGTTTCTGTCCCAACATCACCATGAAGGTGGGTATCTGAAACAGACAAAAGAAAATACATTAACATTTGAAAATACATTTGATAACTGAATGTATACTAGCCACTGAAACTAACCAAGACTACAGCAACATTTTTCAAGGTGATGGTAGTTTTTGCAGCCACCGTATAGATAGGGATCGGTTTCACTGGCTTCTTATATCGCCAAGTCTTAAATTTCGCGTCTTTCTTCTATACAAATTTCCCAAAGCGAAGCATTATGGGGTGAGTTTTTCCCGTCTTTTCAAATTTGTCAGCCAACTTACCCAGAATAAACTACAAAACAGGGTTGTAAGGCATTGTAGTGTTTGAGATTGGAAGTTGGGCCGCCGAAAGTTGGGTTGCTGTACTGTTTGAGACTGTAAGTTGGGCCGCCGGAAGTTGGGTTGCTGGAACCCTAGTGGAGAAGCGCACCAAGATAAAATGACATTCGCGTATTTGATATATCAAAATGGGGTCTGAGGGTCTCGGGTCAGATACCGGCCACTAATTAAAATATGACCAGCATTTGTATTGCGAAATAGTGCAAATGATTTGGCTTCCTTACTTTTGTTTGAGAGAACGTGGAAAGTGGACTTCGCAATAGACTAGAGACATTACGTAGATTTGTTTTCGGCCAAATATTACTTTTAGCTCGCGACCGAAATTATTTATATTCTGTAATTATAAAAATATATAAAATTTGTATATTTTTATATATAACATACATAAATATATGTATAAAAAATATATATTTTTCGACTATTATGTTCAAATCGGTTATACAATATCATTTTCCCTTTATTCTTTCCTTTTATTCATGCATATTTCTTTTCCTTTTTTATCTTATATATCGTATTTCTTATATCTTTCACATATTTCTATATACTAGTCTTAGGATACACGCGTTCCGCATGTAACCCATCTCAACGAGTATAATATTTTAAAATTATAATGTGTATGTGATGACCCAAAATATCATCTTTAAATTTAATAATTTTTTCTGTGCTCTGAGACCTCAAATAGCACCATTCAGCTTTCTTCGACTTGGTGCGCAGTCCGTAAATTTTTTCGAAAAGTTTTTATGTGAAAAATTAATTAAAATATGAAATAGAGCTTTAAAACTCAATTGGATTGACTTTGGTCAATATATTTAGCAAACAGACCCGAGTTAGTGTTCTGACAGTTTTGATAGGTCTGTATCGTGATTTGGGACTTGGGCGTATGCCCGGAATCGTCTCTAGCTCGAATTATCGCATGTTGTCAAAATTTTGAAGTTTAAAGACTTAATGACTTTAAAGAATTAGACCAATATTTGACTTTATAGATACCGGGTCCGTATTTTGGTTCTGGAACCCGGTATAGCTCCATTACTATATTTATGACTTATCTGTCAAATTTGGTGAGAAACGGAGTTGGTTTGACGTGATTCAGACGTCCGATTGTTAAAATAAAAATTCTAAAGTTTTCTTAAAAATCTCATTTGATTTGGCGTCCGATTCGTAGTTCTAGGTGTTAAATTGGTATTTTAATCACGCGAGTGAGTTTGTATGAGGTTTTTGGACTTGTGTGCATGTTTGGTTTGGAGCCCTGAGGGCTTGGGTGAGTTTCGGATGAGCTTCGGACCATTTTTGTTCAAGAAAACATAGCTGGAATTCTGGTGCTTCACAGTACTGGTTTCTTTCTATGTGATCGCGTGACTATGTCCGCGATCGCGAAGGCTTAATGTCATTGATGAAAATTTAAACTATGCGATCGCATAGTAACGTCTGCGATCACACAGTGACAGCAGGCAAAGCACTACGAACGTGAGGGCCAAGTCGCGTTCGCGTAGAAGGAATGAGGCAGAAACTGAACCATAAAATTTGTACTACGCGATCACACAAAGATGTTCGCGATCGCGGACGGCTAAGAAATTATACTTCGCGTTCGCATAGAGAAAAAAGTTGGGGCAGCCAAAAATATGCTTCGCGATCGCATAAGGTAAAATCTAGGCAAACAGAACTTAAGTTCTGAAAATGGGATTTCGTCCCATTTTCTACCATTTTCAATTTTGAGCTCAGGTAAGACGATTTTTGGGCGATTTTTACGAGAAAATATTGGGGTAAGTGTTCCTTATCCTATATTGATTATATTTCATGATTACATACTCATTTACATCATGAATCTGTGAATTTATGGAAGAAATATCAGATTTTTATAAAATCTTCCAAAAATATAAAATTAAGATTTGAAGGTCAATCTGATGTCGGAATTCGATAATTTTGTATGGTTGAAATCGTATCGGAATGGATGTTTGGTTTTCGTAAGTGTTTTTCGAGATTCGAGTCGTGGGTCTCACAGTCAAGTTTTAAAATGAATTTCGGATTTTAATCTGAAAAATTAGTAAATTCATATGGAATTAATTCCTACGATTTGTATTGAATATATTGAATTGTTTATGACTATATTTGAGGATTTCAGACACTAATTCGCGAGGCAAGGGTGTATTGGAAACTTGAATTTGGTTACAAAGCGAGGTAAGTGTCGTAGTTAACCTTGACTTGAGGGAGTAAGACTTATTTATCTATTTGCTACGTGATTTAATCTGCGGGTACAACGTATATGTGAGGTAACGAGTACTTATGTGTTGTGGTTGAGTCAAAGCATGCGGGTGGAATTTGTTTATTGTGAATAATTGCCTATTTGATTAAGATATTCCTGTTTAAGTTTATTATCGTTTATTTGATCATTATTCGTTAAATTTTTATTCATTTAATTATTGTTGAATATTGTGGAAGGTGAAGTCGGTATTCTGGTATTGAATTGATTGATAAGTGTATATTCCCGCATTTAAATACTCTTCCAAATTTATATTATTAATTCCATGGTAAGGAAGAGTGTAAAAGCACGAAGAGTGATGTTGTGTCATTTTTATTATTTGTAATATCAGTGTCATGGTAAGAAAGAGTGTAAAAGCACGAAGGGTGTTGTCGTGCCATTTGTGAGTGTAAAAGCATGAAGGGTGATACCGTGTCATTTTCAGAGAGTGTAAAAGCACGAAGGGTGTTGTCGTGCCATTTGTGAGTGTAAAAGCATGAAGGGTGATACCGTGTCATTTTCAGAGAGTGTAAAAGCACGAAGGGTGTTGTCGTGCCATTTGTGAGTGTAAAAGCATGAAGGGTGATACCGTGTCATTTTCAGAGAGTGTAAAAGCACGAAGGGTGATGCCGTGCCAAAAGAGAGTTAAAGCACGAAGGGTGATGTCGTGTCAATTATTATTATTTAATTATCAGTTTATGAGAGGAATGAGAGTAAACGTACGAAGGGTGGTGCCGTGCCATTTTCATATTATCAGTTGCTCATTTTATTGTTGAGGAATTAATTGGTTGTTAAGTGATAATTCTCCTGCTGAAATTTTTATATCACCCCCTTCGCATATTCTTTCCCTAATTTATAAACTCTTATTTACTGTTTTATTGTTGCTTCACATTTGTATATACATGTATAGATTGTTTACGTGTCCTGTCATAGTCTCGTCACTACTTCGTCGAGATTAGGCTCGACACTTACGGAGTACATGGGGTCAGTTGTACTCGTACTACACTCTGCACTTTTTGTGCAGATTTTGGAGTTGGTCCCAACGGCGTACCATAGACGTGCTCGAATTCAGCTACTCAGAGGAGACTTGAGGTATAACTGCACAACGTTCGCAGTTCTGAAGTCCCCTTCTATCTTATCTTAGTTGTGTATTATCTTTCAAACGGCTTGAATTTTATTCAGTCCTTTATTTGTATTATTCTAGTAGCTCGTGCACTTGTGACATCAGATTCGGGGATGTATTTTGATAATTCGGTATTTATGATCTTTCGCACTTTATTTCAGTAATTGACTTCTATTTAATTTAATTTGCTTAAAAATAGTTAAGATTATTTAAAACTTCAGCTTGCCTAGCAAGTGAAATGTTAGGCGTTATCATGATCCTGAATGTAAGAATTTCGGATCGTGACAGTGTATGAGTTTATAAACTATATATTAAGCAAGTATAAATTTCTGAAAATGATGAATATTGATCTTATTTTACTAGATCAAAAAAATTTAGTATCTCTTTGATATTGTGATAAAGCCCAACCACATCCCCCGTAAAAATTTCTTTCATTGTCTTTGTACTATATCATGATAGAATTTATTAATTAATATACGAAAGTAGAATGCTTAAATAAAATTTTAATAATATAATGCGTAGTAATTAAAAAATCTAAATAAGGTTGAGATTTTTTCCGGCAGCAACCTCTTATTATTTCAAGCCTTAGAATTGGTTTAAGTCAAGGCAAGATGCATTTCATTCAATATGTCGAGAATTTCAACAGAGAATTAGTTTCAAATATATGATTGATCAACATACTTTACTTCTATGGAAAACAAGTGAAAAATAACCTGAGGTACCAACTAATCATGAACCTTAAAACTTGTGTTGTAAGATGACTTCAGATGCCTCAAACATTTCTTTTCTTTAATAAGGTATGAAAATTCAAAAGTCTCAAATGTCGAGATAAAAGAATTACAAAAGTTTAAAGCGGGCTGGGTAAATCCAAAAAATGAAGTATTTTAAATTTTTAATCATAGAAATCAATCATCCATGTCACACGACATATGCTTGAATTCAGGAAAGTTTCAATGTGAAACATTGAATAGTGACAACTGGCAAATCAACAATGATAAACACTCAAAGTACACTAGCATTTCAACAATGTTCGAAAGTTGTGATGCTTGGGAGGAAACAATCTTACGTTGGTTAACATTTGATATTTGGGAGGAAATGGTGTTGAGTTGTTTAGCATCCAAGGCGAAAACCTTTCCTTTTCTCAACAAGCCAATCTCCTTTAGTAGTGTACCAATCACTATATATTCATACAAAGTCCTGCACATATCAACAATGTATATCATTCAAGTATTAAAAAATTTCAAAGGACTTTAGTAAGTCTATAAGCCTTCCTTGAATAATAGCTTACCATCCCGTGGAAAAAACATTAAAGACAATAAAAAGTAAAAATGCGAATTAGAGGCTCAATTTGTGCTACCGGTATGTTTCAGAATATACCCAACAACTGAATCCCACTAAAAAGATTAATAACCCGATAAATATTTAGCAGGTTCAAAATTACACAATTGGTAGATACCTCTTCAAGTTTTTAAGACAAATCTTGCGCCATAAACCAAAGGTTTTCTAGCCAATAATCCCAAGGATCTGAGTCACAATTGATAAAACCAGGAAGTTATTTTCATATGGTCCCTAAAGGTATTTAGAGCATCACTTGTGTACACTCCATTTTAATACTGGTATCTAATGCCGATTCCTTGAATTAGCATTTTACCAATACAAAATCTCCACACCATAAATAAATTTCCTCAAAAAGAAAAAAGCATGGAGAAGAGAGGAAAAAAGAAATTCCAGCAAGAACAATATAATTACAAATAATTTCCAACATCCTCCTTCATTTCACGATACCAATCTTGGAAAATATTATTGTGATGTCTCAAAAATGTCATCTTTAATTTAAACATTCATTTCTGTATTTTATGAAGATGTTGGGAGCTTACCTGCTATGAGTTATGTATTACCTGAATAGTTGATGTTAATGTCGTTCATTTTCTAGAAATATATTGCTTATGAGGCCACTGTTAATATTGTTTTCATGTTATGTTATGTTGATTGGATTATGTATGTGTTGTTAGGATTGGTTTCTGGGATTCTCTGGCAGGTGAATAGGCCCAGTTATAAAGGATATTCTGGCAAAAGTTTTGGAGATTTTGGGAGTTAGTAAAATTCGAAAAATTAAAATGTGCGAAAGAAGAGATAAGTTATGTTATGTGTTTGGGGGCGGACTCTACTTCTCATTCGAGGACTATTAAAATGATGGACACCTATTGGATATGATAATAAGTGTACGAGGCATATTATAAGTGATATGGAGTCTAAGAAAAGACCTAAGTCTAAGCCAAGTTGGAAAATTTCATAATAGACTAAAGTTGCAAATGAGTACGCACACGACCAAACTTTGGACGAGCATATCTACATATATATATATAAAGAGTTATGTGATGGACAACCTATCAAAATATCTACGAGTCTAGTTTCTAACGCTTCAAATCGTTCATCATTTGGACACTCCTACGAGAAGTTATGACCAAATTACCAAACGATGGCAGAATTTGTACTACCGCACCGCGCCTATGGAAAATTCCAGAACGCTCCGAAATTTCATTTCCGGACACTTTTTGTATAGCCGCCCCGCGCCCCACAGCGCCCCACGTGCCGCGGCTATACAAAAATGGGTTTTTATGACCCGAACCCCATTTTATTTAACTCGAGTGGGGTTCATTTTTGGGGTAATTTCTGGTGTTTTAGAGAGAAGGGAGAGTGATTCTAGAGAGAGGAAAGGGGAGAACTAAAGATTCACTACTCTTTCTTGAATCAAACCTTGAAATCGCTTCACAGGGTTGCTAAGGCTTCAAAAAGGTAAGAATTTCTTTTCCCAATTCTTCAATTTTGAAATCCAACTAGAAATGGGTAATTAGTAAGATGATTCTTGGATGTGAGAGTATTAGTTATACATGCTTATACCAATAAGATTTTTGGGAAGATTGTTGAGTTCAAATGGGTAAAGATTAGGTTGAAAATGGTAGAAATCTTCAAAGACTTTAATTGAGGATTTGAAAGGCAATCCGATGTCGGAATTCGATAATTTTTGTATAGTTGAACTCGTATCGGAACGGGTGTTCGGATTTCGTGAGTTTTTTCGGGATTCGAGGCGTGGGTTCCATTGTCGATTTTTAAAATAAATTTTGGATTTTAATCCAAACAATTAGTAAATTCATATGGAATTAATTCCTATGATTTGTATTGAGTATATTTAATTGTTTATGACTAGATTTGAGGATTTCGGACACGAATTTGCGATGTAAAGGTTTATTATAATCTTGAATTTGGTTACAAAGCGAGGTAAGTGTCGTGGTTAACCTTGACTTGAGGGAATAGAACCCTTAAATTATTTTTTATGTAAAATGCATGTGAACGACGTATAGGCGAGGTGACGAGTGTCTATGCGTCGTCAAATTAATTGTTTGCATAATTACTTAAAAAATTATAAATCATTTTAAATCATGAACTAATTATTATATTAATTGTTTCTCTCGTATTCTTTGCTCAATATCATGCCTTGAATCCATGCAATAATTGCTACATGCTTATTTGATTTATGTGATTTAATTTTCACTTGACGTTTAACATACTAATTATTAAAATACTTATTACAGCTTTAATTTTCTCAATTAACTGCTACTTGTCATCACTTATTTCAAATAAATTATAATTATTGTATGCTTGTTGTCTTATAATTTTATATTAATTGTTGCATTTATTGGAGTAATTTCTTTATAAGAATTGGTAAATGAATATATTGGAGGAGCAGGTTGCACGCCGCAATGGAAATGAAAGTGAATATATTGGAGGAGCGGGTTACACGCCGCAACAGAATTAATTTAAATGAATATATTGGAGGAGCGGGTTGCACGCTGCAACAGAATTGATTGAAATGAATATATTGGAGGAGCGGGTTGCACGCTGCAACAGAATTGATTGAAATGAATATATTGGAGGAGCGGGTTGTACGCTGCAACAGAGTTGAATATGAATATATTGTGGGATCGGGTTGTACGCCGTAACGGAAATTGATTCAAATAATAATTGATTATGACTGCCGAGTCGGCTTTAACTGTTGAAAAGAGACACCTGTTTTATTTATATTATTATTATTATTAGTATTGCGTACATGTTAATGTATGTGACCTGCCTTAGCCTCGTCACTACTTCGTCGAGGTTAGGCTCGGCACTTACTGAGTACATGGAGTTGGTTGAACTCATACTACACTTTGCACTTCTTGTGCAGATATTAGAGTTGGTCCCAGCGGCATATAGTAGATTTTCTCGGATTCAGCTATTCATAGGAGACTTGAGGTATAGTTGCATGGCGTTCGCAGTTCTGAAGTCCCCTTTCACTTTATCATAACTGTGTATTTCTTTCATACAGCTTTATTTTCATTCAGACCTTTATTTGTATTATTTTAGTATCTCGTGCACTTGTAACACCAATTCTGGGATGGTATTTAGACATCACTATTATTATGGATTATTCACTACATTTCAGACCTTACTTCCGTATTTATTTATTTGTTATTAATTAATTTAAAATTATTTAAAAAGGACTAATATTATTCTAACGTTGGCTTGTCTAACAAGTAAAATGTTAGGCGCCATCACGGTCCCGAAGGTGGAAATTTTGGGTTGTGACAGTTGGTATCAGAGCACTAGGTTACATAGGTCTCACAAGTCACGAATAAGCTTAGTAGAGTCTGAAGGATCGGTACAAAGACGTTTGTACTTATTTCTCAGAGGTTGTGAAGTTTAGGAACAATATCACTTCTTTCTTATTCTATCGAGCAATTTTTTATTCTCTCGCAGATGGCGGGAACGCGTAATACATCTACCGACGGACAAGGGCCAGAGGCCCCGGTGGCAACTATGACCAGGGGTAGAGGTCGAGGCCGAGGCATAGGCAGAGGTAGAGCTCAGTCTAGAGCCGAGCAGCATCACCTGTTGTAGAACCTCAGGTGGATCTTCAGGAGGAGGTTCCAGTTCAAACTATACCGGTTGGACCAGTTCAAGTTCCGGAAGGATTCATAGCTACTCCAGTGCTTCAGGACGCTCTAGTCCGTTTGGTGAGCCTAATGGAGGGTGTGGCCCAGAATGGTATATTTCCAGTGGCACCAGCCGTCTCACAGGCTGGGGAAGGATCACAAACTCCCACTACTCCCGCTCCGGGGCAGACAACTCCCCAGTATCAGGCTCCAGTAGCCCATCCAGCTAGGGTAGTTCAACCAATTATTGCAGCACACACCGTTGATAAGCCTGCTTTGTCTTCTGGGGCATTGTTGAGATTGGACAAGTTTACCAAGCTATTTCCAATCCATTTCAGTGGTACACCTTCTGAGGACCCACATGATTTTCTTGATCGTTGCTATGAAGTATTGCAGAACATGGGTATAGTTGAGACCAATGGGGTCGATTTTGTTGTATTTCAGATGACGGATTCCTCCAAGAGGTGGCGGAGAGATTATGTATTTACTAGACCATTTGGTTTACCTGCACTTACCTGGGAACCGTTCTCGTAGCTATTTCTCGAGAAGTTCCTTCCTATCACACTGAGAGAGGATTACCGCAAGCAGTTTGAGTGTCTCCAGCAGGGCAACATGTCCGTCACTCAGTATGAGACTCGTTTTGTGGATCTAGCTCGTCAGGCTCTTCTTCTGCTTCCTACCGATAGAGAGAGAGATAGAGAGAGTGAGGAGGTTCATTGATGGACTCATTCAACCTATCAAGCTACAGATGGCCAAGGAGACTGGGAGAGAGATTTCTTTTTAGATGGCTGCTAATATCGCCAGACGGATCGAGATGGTTCTTTCACAGGATAGAGGGCCATATTCAGATAAAAGGCCCTTTCATTCGGGTAATTTCAGAGACTCTTCATCTGGTGGCAGGGCTACTTTCGACAGGGGACATCCTCTCTGGCCGTTTTATTCAGCACTTCAGACTTCTCACGGTGCTTTAGGGAGTCATGGCCCTTATGTTCCTTAGCCTGGGTAGCCAGCATTTAGTGCACATTTAGCTCTTATCAGTGCACATCGACTTCAAAGTCACTACGGTTGTTATCCGACCCGTCCGGGTCATCTTCAACTTCAATAACTATGATAATAGGATGGGTGTTATGAGTGTGGGAACATTGGTCACATTAGGAGGTATTGCCCTAGGTTTTCGAGTAACAGATCTCGGCAGGATTCTCGTGCCATCATACCGGCACCGGTTGCTTCACCGCCTGCTCAACCAGCTAGAGGTAGGGGTCAGGCAGCTAGAGGTGGAGGTCAGGCCATTAGAGGTGGAGGTCAGGCCGTTAGAGGTAGAGGCCAGCCAGTTAGAGGCTGTCCTAGAGACACGGTTCAGAGTGGTGGGGCCCAACCCCGATTCTATGCTTTCCCTGCTAGGCCGGAAGCCAAATCATCTAACGCCGTGATCAGAGGTATTGTTCTAGTTTGCCATAGAGATGCTTCAGTTTTATTTGATCCAGGATCTACTTATTCCTATGTGTTCTCCTACTTGGCTTCATATATGGTTATGCCTCTTGATTCTTTGAGTGCTTCTATGCATGTGTCCACGCTGGTAAAGGATTCTATCGTTGTAGATCATGTCTATCATTCGTGTGTGGTTACTATTGGAAGTCTTGAAACTAACGTGGATCTTCTACTTCTTGATATGGTATATTTTGATGTCATCTTGTGTATGGATTGGCTGTCACGCCAAAACAGTGACATTAGTCATGTCGGGGTTACCTTGATTAGAGTGGAAAGGAACTCCTTGTCATTCTACCAACAAGGTTATTTTTTATATGAAGACTCGTCGTATGGTCGAGAAGGGGTGTCTAGCCTATTTGGCTTATATTCACGATCCTAGTGCGGATGTTCCTTCTATTGACTCAATACCAGTTTTCCGTGAATTTCCAGAAGTATTTCCTGCAGATTTACCAGGAATGCCACTCGACAGAGATATAGACTTCTGTATTGATTTGGCTCTGGGCACTCAGCCCATTTCTATTCCACAATACTGTGTGACCCCGCCACAATTGAAATAATTGAACGAACAGTTATAAGATTTTCTTGATCAAGGATTCATTTGACCTAGTGTCTTGCCCTAGGGTGTACCAGTACTATTTGTAAAGAAGAAAGATGGCTCTACGCAGATGTGTATAGATTATCGGTAGTTGAATAAGGCCACTATCAAAAACAAATATATGTTGCCAAGAATTGATGACTTATTCAATCAGCTTTAGGGTGCCAAGGTATTTTCGAAGATCGATTTAAGGTCTGGTTACCATCAGTTGAAGATTAGGGCATCTGATGTCCCGAAGATAACTTTTCAGACTCGGTATGGGCATTACGAATTCCTAGTGATGTCATTTGGGCTGATAAATGCCCCAACAACATTTATGGATTTGATGAATCAGGTGTTCAAGACTTATTTTTATTCCTTTGTGGTTGTGTTCATGATGATATCTTGATTTACTCTAGCAGTCGAGAGGAACATGAGCGACATCTTTGGATTGTGCTTCAGACTTTGAAGAATCATCAGTTATATGCTAAATTTTCAAAATGTGAATTTTGGTTAGGCTCAGTTGCCTTTTTGGGCATGTGGTATCTGTTGAAGGCATAAAAGTGGATCCTAAGAAAATTGAGGCAGTTCAGAATTGGCCTAGACCTACTTCAGCTACAGAGATCCGGAGTTTCCTGGGTTTGGCAGGATATTATCGCCGGTTTGTGGAGGGAATTTGTCTATAGCATCTCCATTGACCAAATTGACCCAGAAGGGTGTCCCATTCATATGGTCAGACGAGTGTGAGTTGAGCTTTTAGAAGCTCAAGACTACTTTGACTACGACGCTAGTGTTGGTACTGCCCATAGGTTCAGGATCTTATACGGTATATTGTGATGCATCTCACGTTGGGCTTGGTGCAGTATTAATGCAAGATGGCAGAGTGATTGCATAAGCGTCGCGACAATTGAAAGTTCACGAGAAGAATTATCCTGTTCATGACTTAGAATTTATAGCCATTGTTCATGCGCTGAAAATTTGGAGGCATTACCTTTACGGTGTCTCGTGTGAGGTATTTACTGATCATCATAGCCTACAGTATTTGGTCAAACAAAAAGATCTCAATTTCAGGCAGAGAAGATGGTTGGAGCTGTTGAAAGACTGATATCACCATTTTGTATCACCCCGAAAAGGCCAATATGGTGGCCGATGCTTTGAGTAGAAAGATTGTGAGTATGGGTAGCCTTGTATATATTTCGATTGGTGAGAGGCCATTAGTTGCAGATGTTCAGACTTTGGCCAATCAATTTGTGAGGCTAGATATTTCAGAACCCAGTCGGGTTCTAGCCTATCCAGTCGTTCGGTCTTTTTCATATGAGCGCATCAGAGAACGACAGTATGATGATCCTCATATGTTTGTCCTTAAGGACACGGTGCGGCACATAGGTGCTAAGCAGGTTGGTGTGGGAGATGATAGAGTTCTGCGGATGCAGGGTCGTATTTGTGTTCCTAATGTGGATGGGCTTCGTGAATTAATTCTTGAAGAGGCCCACAGTTCCCGGTATTCTATTCATCGGGGTGCCGCCAAAATGTATCAAGATTTGCGGCAACATTATTGGTGGAGGAGAATGAAAAATGATATACTTGCATATATAGCTCGGTGTCTGAATTGTCAGCAAGTTTAGTACGGGCATCAGAGACCTGGTGGTTTACTTCAGAAGTTAGAAATTCCTGAGTGGAAGTGGGAGCATATCTGTCACGACCCAATTTCTCCTCCGTGTGACGTCGTAACGGCACATAGTCTCTACAACTAGGTAAACCTAACATTTTTGCGGAATAATGAAATGAAAACATAAATCTAACCAACTATTCAAAAATACACAACAATCCCAAAACCCGGAACATCGTGAATCACAAACTACAGAAGGAAAATCTAGTGTCTCTATACATCAGAGTCTAACAAAGAAAAAATACAGAAGATAATGGACATGAGAAAGAGTAGAAGGAGACTCTGAGGTCTGCGGACACAGAAGATATACCTTGAAGTCTCCAAAGTTGTCCCGGCTCACTGATAATGACGCTGATAAGGAGTACCTGGATCTGCACACGAAAAATATGTGTAGAGAGTAGCATGAGTACACCACAATCGGTACCCAGTAAATGCCAAGCCTAACCTCGGTCGAGTAGTGACGAGGTCATGTCAGGGCCCTTCTGGTAAATATATAATAAAACAATATAGAGTGTAATACCACAATAAAATAAAGGCTGAAATTTAGGAGCAATGAAATCATAGAAGGTAACAGCTCAGTACACAGAAACACAACATGGAATATCCCGAGATACCATCTTGTAGTCCCAAACGTAAATGTGCAGTACAGGAAAATCTCCCTGAATACCACTCCGCAGTCTCAAAGTAAATATGTAGTACAGGGGGATCCCCCGGAATACCGTTCCGTAGTCCCAAAGTAAATATACAGTACATGGGGATCTTCCAGAATACCGTTTCGTAGTCCCAAAGTAAATATGCAGTATAGGAGAATCTCCCGAGATACCGTCTCGTAGTCCCAAATGTAAATGTGCAGTACAGGAGGATCTCCTAGAATACCGTTCTGTAGAAAAGTAAATATGCAGTACAGGAGGATCTCCCGGAATACTGTTCTGTGGTCCCAAAGTAAATATGCAGTACAGGAGGATCTCCCGGAATACTGTTCTGTGGTCCCAAAGTAAATATGCAGCGAAAACAATAGAATTCAATAGTTACGACACGTAATTCTACAGTTCAGCCCAAGTACCAGTTAAGGAAAGACAGGTAAATTCATTAAACATGCTGCACATAATTCAAGTAAACGGTTAAAGCAAGTAGGCATGCTATTCTAATCTAGTAGGATACTACACATGCTGATGAAACTCAAATAAGAAAAAAATCTGGTTATTACTTAGTAGAAAATCGGGTTTTTTACACAATTATCCCGTGTACGTACTCGTCACCTCATGTACACGGCACTTATATATCAAAAACAATACAAATCTTACGAGGAGTTCCCCCACACAAGGTTATGCAAGCCACTTACCTCGAACCAAGCTCAATCAATCGGTAAGAATGCCTTTCCCACGAATATCCGGCTCCGAATGGCCCAAATCTAGCCAAAAGCACTTACATATCATAAATACAACAATAATAGACTTATATAATTAATTAAATCAATACTTTAACAAAAATTCCAAAATTCGCTCTAAAAAGTCGACCCGGACCCACGTCTCGGAATCGGGTAAAAGTCACAAAATCCGAAAGCTCATTCACTCACGAGTCTAACCATATCAAATTTACTAAAATCCAACACCAAATGGTCCTTCAAATCCACAATTCAAACTTTCCAAATCCCTAGTCTCAACTCCCAAATTCCACCTTAAATACACACTAACTAGGTGGAAAAATAAATGGGGAAGCAAGATTATTGATCAAAATAAGCAAAAGGAACTTACCTCAAGAAATCTCTCGAAAATGTTCTCAAAGATCACCCTAAACCGAGTTTGCAAAGTACAAAATGATAAAAATCACGAAGCCCTTCGGTTTTAACCACTGCCTAGGTATTTCCGCACCTGCAAAGCCTGGGCTCGCACCTGCGGGTGCGCTTCTGCAGAAAATGTGCGCATCTGCGCAAATCACTTACCCCCATCTGCCTCCACACCTGCAATAAAAGGCCGCACCTGCGCGTGCACACTTGCGGAAATTCTTTGCGCACCTGCGGTCCCAGCTTAGGCTGCCCAAAATCCGCTTCTGCGCCAATTTGCTCGCACCTTACAACAAAACCAGCACCAGAAAAATCTTCCAAGTTCAAAAATGATCTGATAACTATCCAAAACTCATCCGAGGACTCCGGGACCTCAATCAAACATACGAACAACTCCTAAAACACCATACGAACTTAATCGAATTCTCAAACCATATCAAACAATGCTAAAATCACAAATCATCCTCCGATTCAAGCTTAAAGAACATGAAACTTCCAAATTCGACAACCGATGCCGAAACTAACCAAACCACATCCTATTTACCCCAAATTTTTCACACAACTCATATTCAACATTACGGACCTACTCCAACTTATGGAATCGAAATCCGACCCTGATATAAGAAAGTCCACTACCGGTCAAAATCTCCAAAAAAATAAATTTCAAGCCTAAATAAGCTACGGACCTCCAAAACACAATCCGGACACGCCCCTAAACCCAAAATTACCTAACAGAGCTAACAAAAATGACAAAATTCCATTCCGGAGTCATCTTCATACAGTTCCAACTACAATCCAATTCCTAAGGCTTAAACATTCATTTAGGGACTAAGTGTCCCAAAACACTCCGAAACCAAAAACAAAACCTCCCGGCAAGTAACCTAAAGAGAAAAAGGTACGAGGGAAATAATAAAATAGGGGATCAGGGCCATTACTCTCAAAATGACCGGCCGGATCGTTACAGTATCACTATGAATTTTGTTGTTAGATTCCCACGAACTCAGAGAAAGTTTGACGCAGTATGGGTCATTGTGGATAGGTTGACCAAGTCGGTGCATTTCATTCCAGCAGTAGTTACCTATTCTTCAGAGCAGTTAGCGAAGATTTACATCCGCAAGATTGTTCGCCTTCACGGTGTGCCCCTGTCTATCATTTCTGATCGAGGTACATAGTTCACCTTGCACTTCTGGAGGGTTGTACAGTGTTAATTAGGCACGCGGGTTGAGTTGAGTACAACATTTCATCCACAGACAGACGGACAGTCAGAACGCACTATTCAGATATTGGAAGATATGCTTCGCGCTTGTGTTATAGACTTTAGAGGTTCTTGGGATCAGTTCTTGCAACTTGCGGAGTTTGCCTATAATAACAACTACCAGTGGAGCAGTCAGATGGCTCCATATGAAGAATTATACGGGAGGCGATGTTGTTCGCCAGTTGGCTGGTTTAAACTGGCAGAGGCTCGGTTGTTGGGTACCGATTTGGTACAGGATGCCTTGGATAAGGTCAAGATTATTCAGGATCGAATTCGCACAGCTCAGTCTAGGCAAAAGATTTATGTCGACCGTAAGGTTTGAGACATTGCATTCATGGCAGAAGAAAGAGTATTGCTCCAAGTTTCACATACGAAAAGGGTAATGAGAGTCGGAAAGAAGGGCAAGTTGAGCCCTAGGTATATTTGACCTTTTGAAATTCTTGAAAGGGTGGGTGAAGTAGCCTACAGGCTTGCACTACTACCTATTTTATCAGCAGTTCATCCAGTATTCCATGTATTCATGCTCCGAAATATCATGGTGATCCGTCCCATGTGTTAGATTTCAGCTCAGTTCAATTGGACAAATATTTCACTTTTGAGGAGGAGCCGATAGCTATTCTAGCTCGACAGGTCCGTCAGTTGAGGTCTAAGAGTTATCCTTCAGTTCGGGTACAATGGAGAGGTCAGCCGATTGAGGCAGTTACATGGGAGTCCGAGTCGTACATACGGAGAAAATATACACATCTTTTCACCAGCTCAGGTACTTTTCTAATTTCGTTCGAGAATGAACATTTGTTTTAGAGGTGGAGAATATGATGACCCAAAAATGTCATCTTTAATTTAAACTTTCATTTCTGTGTTTTATGAAAAAGTTGTGAGCTTACCTGCTATGAGTTACGTATCACCTGAATAGTTGATGTTAATGCCATTCATTTTCTAGAAATATATTGCTTATGAGGCCACTATTAGTATTATTTTCATGTTATGTTACGTTGATTGGATTATGTGTGTGTTGTTAGGATTGGCTTCTGGGATTCTCTGGCAGGTGGATAGGCCTAGTTATAAAGGAAACTCTGGCAAAACCTTTAGAAATTTTGGGAGTTAGTAAAATTCGGGAAATTAAAATGTGCGAAAGAAGAGATAAGTTATGTGTTTGGGGCAGACTCTACTTCTCAGTCAAGGACTATTAACATGATGGACACCTATTGGATATGATAATAAGTGTACGAGGCATATTATAAGCGATATGAGGTCTAAGGAAAGTCCAAAGTCTAAGCCAAGTTGGAAAATTTCATAATAGACTAAAGTTCCAAATGAGTACGCATAAGACCAAACTTTGGAGGCACATATCTACATATATGTAAAGAGTAATGTGATGGACAACCTATCAAATGAAATATCTTCGAGTCTAGTTTCTAACGCTTCAAACCGTCATCATTTGGACACTCCTATAAGAGGTTATGACCAATTACCAAACGCTGGCAGAATTTGTACTACCGCGCCTATGGAAAATTCCAGAACGCTCCGAAATTTCATTGCCAGACACTTTTTGCACAGCCGCCTCGTGCCCCGCGGCACCCCACATGCCACGGCTGTACAAAATGGGTTTTTATGACCCGAACCCCAATCGAGTCAACCCCATTTCCTTTAACTCGATTGGAGTTCATTTTTGTGACAATTTCTGGTATTTTAGAGAGAAGGGAGATCGATTCTAGAGAGAGAAAAAGGGAGAACTAAAGATTTCACTACTCTTCCTTGATTCAAACCTTGAAATCGTATCAAATGGTCGATATGGCTTCAAAGATGTAAGAATTTCTTTTTCCAGTTCTTCAATTTCGAAATCCAACTAGAAATTGGAAATTAGTAAGATGATTTGGATGTGAGAGTATTAGTTATACATGTTTGTACCAATAAGGTTTGTAGGAAGGTTGTTGAGTTCAATTGGGTAAAAATTGGGTTGAAAATGGTATAAATATTCAAAGACTTTAATTGAGGATTTGAAAGGCAATTCTATATCAGAATTCGATAATTTTTGTATGGTTGAATTCATATCGGAACGGGTGTTCAGATTTCGTGAGTTTTTCGGGTTTCGAGACGTGGGTCCCACTATCGATTTTTAAAATAAATTTCGGATTTTAATCCGAAAAATTAGTAAATTCATATAGAATTAATTTCTACGATTTGTATTGAGTATATTGAATTGTTTATGACTAGATTTGAGGATTTCGGATACGAATTCGCGAGGCAAAGGTATATTGGAATCTTGAATTTGGTTGCAAAGCGAGGTAAGCGTCGTGGTTAACCTTGACTTGAGGGAATAAAACCCTTAAATTATTTGTTATCTAAAATACATGTGAACGACGTATAGGCGAGGCGACGAGTGTCTATACGTCGTCAAATTAATTGTTTGCATAATTACTTGAAAAATCATAAATCATTTTAAATCATGAATTAATTATTATATTAATTGTTTCTCTTGTATTCTTTGCTCAATATCATGCATTGAATCCATGCTATAATTGTTACATACTTATGTGATTTATGTGACTTAATTTTCACTTGACGTTTAACATACTAATTATTAAAATACTTATTACATCTTTAATTTCCGCAATTAACTGCTACTTGTCATCACTTATTTCAAATAAATTATAATTATTGTATGCTTGTTGTCTTATAATTTCATATTAATTGTTGCATTTATTGGAGTAATTTCTTTATAAGAATTGGTAAATGAATATATTGGAGGAGCGGGTTGCACGCCGCAACGGAAATGAAAGTGAATATATTGGAGGAGCGGGTTGCACGCCGCAACGGAATTGATTGAAATGAATATATTGGAGGAGCGGGTTGCACGCCACAACATAATTGAATATGAATATATTGTGGGATCGGGTTGTACACCGCAACGGAAACTTATTGAAATAATAATTGGTTATGACTGCCGAGTTGGCTTTAATTGTTGAAAAGAGACACTTGTTTTATTTATATTATTGTTGTTATTATTGTTATTGCGTACATGTTAATGTATGTGACCTGCCTTAGCTTCGTCACTACTTCGTCGAGGTTAGGCTCGACACTTACTGGGCACATGGGGTCGGTTGTACTCATACTACACTCTGCACTTCTTCTGCATATACTGGAGTTGGTCCCAGCGGCGTATAGTAGATTTGCTCGGATTCAGCTATTCGCAGGAGACTTGAGGTATAGCTGCATGGCGTTCGCAGTTCTGAAGTCCCCTTCCACTTTATCATAGCTGTATATTTCTTTCAGACAACTTTATTTTCATTCAGACCTTTATTTGTATTATTCTAGTAGTTCGTGCACTTGTGACACAAATTCTGAGATGGTATTTAGACAACGCTATTATTATGGATTATTCACTATATTTCAGACCTTACTTCCGCATTTGTTTCTTTGTTATTAATTAATTTAATTTTTTTTTAAAATGGCTAATATTATTCTAACGTTGGCTTGCCTAGCAAGTGAAATGTTAGGCGCTATCACGGTCCCGAAGGTGGGAATTTTGGATCGTGACAATTATATCGTTTGTGTATATCCTTTTCCTATTATCAAATATAAAGAAGAGAATGAATAAAAAGTCGTACCTTTTTTGCTCGTACTTGCAATTGTTTCATTAGGAGAGCCTTAACTGGTAGATCATTATGGGTATCACATTGTCTTATCTCATCCACTCTTATTTTCAGTCATCACATCTCCAGAAATAGCTCTGGAAGCCCAAGGCAGTCACTTGAGCAAACAGAGAATGAGTTTCAAATAATGCAAAGCTCCCTTATATTTCAATACTATATAGTATATACAGGTATTCCTCAAAGTATGAGAAAATCGATACCCAAGAATAATATATAACAACACTTCAGGTTCGCATCATGAAGTCAAACAGAAATTGGAGGATATCCTAATAAATCTAGGTTAAGCTAGAATTTGATCAAGAGTGCTAACATGAGATGCAATTTTTTAAAGAACCATCACATGTATAGAGAATTTGCCTCCCACTACTACACCTAAAAAATTCATATTTGGGAAAGAAAAAAAATGCAATCAAGAAATTTTCACACATCAACCGTAAAGCGACGATGCATTGACCAAGATTCAAGTCCTGAGACTTCCCTCCTGCCGACTGAAAAAACTAACATAAGGACAACTCATAATAACCCAAAAGAGAATGTGTGAGTTTTGGTTTTTGGCGAACAACAGACACCTATGTCCCCTCGAACACTAAACAGAGGTATCAAAACGCGATTAAGTGCTTTAAAAACATGCTCATTTATGACAATAACATGACACATCAACTTGTAGCAAGAAAATTTCTATCAAGTTTCAATGAAGGAAGCATTATCAAACAACTAATTAAGAGGACAGCTTTGTCTTAGAAGATAGTGTCAAATTACTTGCTTATATATATCCTATTAAATTATATGTTGCACATGTAAAAGAGTAACGAAAATTCTAAACAAATATCAATATCAAAAAATTGAAGCCAAAGTAGGATAAGCAAAGAAAAACTCAACTGGTAAAAATCTGCTCGTTATCATCTTTAAGTTCATGGCAATTGAGATTAAATGCTCCATGAAAAATGTTAGCCTGCAAATTCTACAGGTATTTAATCATAGAATCAGTGTCAAACTCCATCTAGATAAATAAAGTAGGACTGCCAATAAATTTCAAAAGCACTCTTTTATATTCCCCCTAAATTACAGTTTTCGTCTGAAACAATATATATTGAGCGAAAAGGCCAACTAAAGATGTAAAGCAATAAATAGCAGATCGAAGAATTAGTGGAGCATTAGGATTCTTCTTCTTTTGTTTCTTCGACTCAAAGTTCCAACCTTTCGTTTAAATAGAAAAATAACAAATTTAGCCATGAAATTGTGAGAACTCGAAGAAGATTTGGGTAAGGATGGCAATGGGGCGGTACGGGTGCAGGACGGTGCGGGTTAGCATATGCGGGTGGTGCGAGTTTAGACACATACGGGTGCGGTGCGGGCGGGTAAAAATAATTTTTTTAAATCATTTGTGGGTGCGGTGCAGGTGCAGATTTTAACTTTTTGCAAAAATTACAACGTTTCAACTATTGTGACTGTACATATTTTTGACACAAATTCCACCTTATTTTCCTTATCACAGATCTGGAAAACACTTAGCAAGTTGTACTTCAACCCGTTCACGTAGTACACACTTTCGATTGAGTGTGAGAGAGATTTTCCAATCCTTCCAACTCCCAGAATGTATCCTTTCTTACCATTTCCAAAGGATACACTCCCTCATTGCCGGGCTTTAAGTAAAAGAAAATCATTTGTACTTCTAGTCATATGCTTTGAGCAGCCACTATCCATGTACCATTGTAGGCTTCTTCCTTTCACTGTTCCCTACATAAAAAAATCGGGAGTTAGACTTAGGAACCCAAACGAGTGTTGGTCCTTTGTAATGAGGAAAGGGATGACTGAGGGATCTTCTGGTCCAAGCATGCATCATGCCTTTTTTATATGAGGGACTAGGTTCTCTACCAGTAGTTACTTTTTTCAGCGAAAACTTTATTTTTCTGCTATGACTGAAATCTGGCCTTACAGTTTTCTTTAAAGTGCCCAGTATTGCCACAGTGAGTGCAAAGCCAATTATCAGGTACAGTAACGTACTTTCTATGAGGGTTGTAGGGAATCTTTTCCCTTTGGAATCCAATCCCCTGCCTGTTTCCCCATTGTTGGTGCACATGGTAGTGATAGCATCAGAGGACCAGGTCGACTTGAGTGATTTGTCAAGGTTACTCTTCACTCTTCCTAGTTCTTCATGAAATTGTTTGTTTTTCTCAAGCTCAGCACACAGACTAGACTTCACTGAATTTAAATCACTTTCAAGCTTAATATGCGCCTCACTTGCAACTTCCTTTCCCTTTTGAGAATTTTCAGGCCTACTCTCTATTTAGGTTTCCCAATTATTTCCTTCAAGTCCACTACCACAACTAATAGATCATCTCTCTCATGCTCACTGTTAGCAACTCTCTAAGGTAAGACTTCTTTTTTCTTTCTTACACACTCAAAGGTCTCTTTTAGGTCTACCACAGCGACCATTAGATCATCTCTATCATGTTCTATATGTGCAATATTTTCATCTAAGACATCCTTCTCTTTCTTCAGGTTCTCAATTGTTTCCTTTAAATCAACAACAACGATTACTAAGTCATCTCTAGTTTGTTCTGCTTCTCCAAACTCCACAGTTAAAACATCTTTATCATTTATAAGTCTGTGATAAGCATCAATCAACACATTTTCCAAAGACATGAGTTTTTTAGGAGAATAAGATTTCAGATTTCTCTGAACATCCAGAAAATTTGCTTCATCATCGTCGTCATTTTCATTATCATTAGACTGAACCATCAAGGCAAAGATTGAGTCATACTTAGTTTCTTCACTTTCCACTGACATAATTGAACTATCACCATGATCATTTTCTTCTTCAGATTCGCTGGAGGAGTCTCCCCATACAGCCAGAGCTTGCTTTACAACATTGTCAGTGACATTCTTTCTCTTGAAGCGTTTATCAGGAACCGGGTTCCTCTTGGTTGCTTTGTCAAAGTTGTTTTTATGCTGATCTTGCTTTAGGAGAGGGCACTCCTTGATGAAGTGTCCTGGCTTGCCACATTTATGACAGAGGTCATAATTGTTTGGCTTGCTAGAACTTTTCCTTTTTGGAATGCCTCCATTCCTACGTACCATCTTTTGGAATCTTTTTGTCAAGTAAGCCATATCACCATCCTCACCACTTGAATCATTATTGTCTGTCTTGAGAACCAGGTTCTTCTCCCTTTTGGGTTCTCTTCTTTCATTGTCCTTCTTCTTCTTCTTCATTTCATATATTTTCATATTACCAACAAGTTCATCTATGGTCAGTGTCTGCAAGTCCTTCACCTCTGTAATGTCGTTCACTTTGCTTTCCCAAAAACTGGGCAGTACACTAAGGATTTTCTTGACAATCTTGTTTCTTGGAATAGTTTCACCAAGAGAGTAAAGCTCATTAATGAAGGAGGTGAACCGAGTATGCATATCTTGGATGAATTCATCATCTTTCATCCTGAAGAGCTCGTATTCAGTTGTGAGCATGTCGATCTTAGATTGTTTAACCTGTGTTGTTCCTTCATGAGCTATCTGAAGAGCTTCCCAGATTTCCTTGGCTGACTGACATGCCAATATCCTGTTGTATTCATCAGCACCAATGCCACAAACAAGAATTTTCTTCGCACGAAAATTCTTTTCTACGGCCTTTCGATCAGCGTCATTGAATTCCTTCCTCGTCTTGGGAATGGCTACAGTTGGGTCGCCAAGATTCTTGGTAGGAAGAAAGGGTCCATCACAGATAACATCCCAAAGCTTTGAATTTTCAGCCATGATGAAGTCATGCATCCTAGTCTTCCACCATCCATAGTACTGGCCATTGAACCTTGGTGGCCTGTAGGTAGACTGACCTTCTTCAAAGTTTGGTGGAGCAACCATGAGGATTCTTTCTAGGTGTTAGCCTGATAGAAAGAACCCGCTCTGATACCAATTGATATAATTTAAGGGTCCACCAAACTATATAGAGAACCAGGTTCTCTATAAGTTCCCACAGAAACTACTCATACTACAGTAAGTAAATGACAGAAGGAATTTTATGTGGAAAATTCCCGGCTCAACGGGATTAAAAACCACGGCCTACCCTTGTAGAATTTCAACTTCACTACTGAGCAACTTTCAGATTACAACCTAAGTAACCTAGGAATTAACCTCTTAATCCCTCACTAACTTGTAACACTCTATTACAAGCCACTTTGTAATAACTCTATTATAAAGATTTTACAACTCGACTAGCTCTAGCCAAGACACAAACACAAGAGTTTATGATTTACAAAGGGTTTCTAACATAATGCTTCTAAACAAGCTACGTAGGGATTACAATTGAGAACTTTAACAAAGTTACAATTTAACTAAGGACATACAATCACTTGATATGGGAACTGGTCCGTAGCCGTATTATTCTCTGTTCTTGATGCACTTGAGAATTGTTGACTAGAGACTTGATCACTGTTGAAGTGCTTGAGTGAATTCTCTAAGTGTTCAAGTGATGTTTTATCTTTGGTTTAATGTTGATATAACATTGATGACATCACTTGAATGATGTAAGCAACATTGGTACAAGGTCCTTCCCAATGGAGGTGACTGTTGTACTGTTGCATGTGCAGTTAGTCATTTTCCAGCTGTAGAGAGTTGACTTGGTACAATCACCAGGGGAACTGAAGACCATATGTTCCCCTTGTTGATTCTTTAACTTTTGAGGTACTGACGAACATCTCCAGCTTAAGTCTGGTTGTTTTCATGCGCTTGGGAATGTGAACCAATGTGGATCGGGTTCCTTATCTGGTTCTTGACATTAAGTTTGTTCGATCATAAAAACATAAAACAAAGGTACTTATAACTTATCACTTTCAAATTATTATCTTTCGAATAAAAGTCACCTTGTGACACTTCATTTCATAATCATAAAATACGGGTCTCCGTCCACTTTCATATTTCCATGGCACCTCATGCCAATTTCTCTATCACAACCGCACGGACAACTAACGTGTCAATATCATCATTATTTACTCATGGCACCTCGTGCACACATTTCATATCATAACTGCACAAACAATTCGTGCCAATGTCATTATTATTTACTCACGGCACCTCGCGCCAATATTTTATTTCATAATCCGCCTGGCAATAGCCACATGCTCCCAATTTTAACATAGATCAGTCTATTATTTATTTTACCAAAACAACAAGACAAATTGCACAAGATAAAAAAATAAACACAAGAAAAATCACAACATCACATGAAAATTACCAACACAATAACTTCACATCATCACGTATCATCCCTGACAATAGTCACCCTTATCTCTCTTATAACCACCCTTATCGCTCCTATAATAGCCTCCCTTATCACTCCGCCCTGACAATATCAATAGCCACAATTATCGCTCTGTATAATACCCACCCTTATCACTCCGCCCAAACAATATCCCAACACACATAACCATAGTGAAATGCCACCCATATAACCACATAATATCATCAGTGAAATGCCACCCTTATATCCTCATAATAATAAATCAAATCACACAACAATTTACACGAAATATTAACACAACACAACACAATCAATTCCTATCACCATTTGCCCAACGACCACAACCAATTCCAATGATATAGTAAAATCAATAAATTTTTCAAAAATAGCCCAAGACTCTACATAACGTATATAAAACCTCAAAACAATCAACAGAGATAGAAAATACTCAGTATATGGTAACACTTTCATTAATACAAATTATTGATAATTATATTAACGCCTCAGTCTAAACTTATTTCATTAATTATTTGCAGATACAAAATCCATAATATAATTATCTCCAGGAAATATCAATCAACAAACTCATGCAATTCACATAAATATTCAAGTAACAATCACATCAAATGTCATATAAAAACAAATTCAACAAACGTGACTTGAGGCGTGGCAAATAGAAAATTTAATAAATGCCAACAATTATCCAATTTATTACACAATAATGCTTAAGACTTTAACCCAATATATTTTGCACATATAAGCCCGAGTACGTACTCGTCACCTTGCGTACACGGCTTTTCACATTTTACAAATGGCACATAAGACTCGATGCCTAAGGGGTAACTCCCCCACTCAAGGTTAGGCAAGATACTTACCTTTTTGAAGTTATGTCGATATTCCAAAATCGTCTTCTTGCTTGAATTGACCTCCGTACCGCTCAAATCTTTCCAAATTAATTGTATAACTTTATTAAAATTCATTAGAAAGAATTTTGGATAATAAAATATCGACTTAAAATTTTATTCTAAAAAGTCAACCAAAAGTCAATGCGAGGCCCGCCTCTCAGAATCCGACGTAATTTTCATGCAATCCGAACACACATTCTGATACGAGTTAAATCATACCAATTTTAATGAATTCCAATAATAAATCGTCCTCCAAATCTTGAATTTTCTTTTTTGAAAAGTTTTTACAAAAATCGCAATTTCCTCCATTAAACTCAAATTACACTAAGAATATAACCATAAATTCATGAAGTACAATCACTTTCATATATAGAACACTTACCCCAACCAAGCTTGTGAAAATTTCCTCCAGAATCGCTTAAATCCGAGCTCCAAAAATCCAAAAGTGAAAATGACGAAATGACCATTTTTGGTCTTTAACATTCTGCCCAGTTTCGCACCTGCGGATGAGTAGCCGTATCTGCGGAGCCGCTTTTGTGAGCCAAAACTCGCTTCTGCGGATGTGCATTGCCTTGTCGACCCTCGCATCTGCGGAAGCGTTTCTGCTTCTGCGAGAATCGCAAGTGGGAGGCAGTGTTCGCTTCTGCGCAAAGAGCCGTTTCTGCGGTTCACCTCTCACTTTTGTGCTTGCGCTTCTGCGCACAATTTGCCGCTTCTGCGGCCTTCTCCATCAGCCTTTGCCCAGCTCCCCTTCAATCGCTTCTGTGAGGTCGCTTCTGTGATCAAGCTTCCGCAGAAGCAATTACACTAGCAAGTCTAAAATTGCAGCAGTTTTCTTCGAGTCCAAATTGATCTTTTAACCATCTGGAGTCCACCCGAAGTCCTCGGGACTTTAACCAGTTATACAAACATGTCCCAAAACACAATACGGATTTAGTCGAGCCTTCAAACCACGTCAAACAATGCCGAAATTACGAATCGTGCATCGAATCGAATTATGAGTTTTCAAATCTTTCAACTTCTATATGTTTTTGCCAAAACGTATCAAATCAATCCGGAATGACTTCAGAATTTGCACACAAGTGATAAGTGACGTCATGGAGCTGTTCAAATTTCCGGAATCGAAATCCGACCTCGTTATCAAAAAATTAAACCTTCAGTCAAACTTTTCAAAAATCTTCTATTTTTCAACTTTCGCCAAAATGCGTTGAATTGTCCTACGGACTTCCAAATCCAAATCCGGTTTCCAACTTTCGCCAAAATGCGTCGAATTGTCTTACGGGCTTTCAAATTCAAATCCGGATGTACGCCTAAGTCCAAAAGTACCATATTAATCTATTGACATTATCAAAATTCCATTTCAGACCCATTTGCTCAAAAGTCAACTCCGATCAACTCTTTTAATTTAAGTTTTAAAAATGAAAATTATTTTTTAATTTAATTCTGAATCTTCCGAAAACTAAAATCGACCACACCCGCGGGTCATAATACATATTACAAAGCTGCTCGATACCTTTAGTCATTGATCGGGGCATAAATTTTTAAAACAACAAGTCGGGTCATTATATTCTCCCCCTCTTAAACATACGTTCGTCCTCGAACGTGCCAAGAATTATCCTGATGATATTAAATTACTGAGTGCATTATTTCACACATGCTCACGGGTGATTATACATCACCGTAAATTTAATAAGGGTCCGACAACATCATCTTAGTGGTGATTATTTCTTTTATCCACACTTATAAGCTTTAAAGACAATTCCTTACACTCCAATGAATTTCAAATGCCGGATTTTTACATCAACACAAGGTATTAGTCTCAAACGGCTGTAGCAATTCGTGCCAACGCACGCATCATACGTATGTCCATAACCACATCTCTTGTCATAATAGCCGTTTATAATTAATTCCCGCATCCTCAATTAATCTCATATTAACCAAAATCTCGTTTCAAATTTTCACAATACTGATGGAAACACCCAAGGCATGAAGACCTCATAATTATTTACTCGGATTAACGAGTCACATTTAAAGCCACCTGGGCACTCACCTCGTAGATAAAACTAAATAATTACAGCACAATTATGGCACAGAAACACATAAAAGAATTATCACATAAGCCTATCAGGCATGACTCCCTATTAGTACTATAGTACAAATTAAATTTCGCAAAGGGAGAGTTTAAACTCATAAAGTTTTCACCACAAGGACCTCGTCCTTATATAACTTCCACCGCGGCTTTTAGCCCAGTTTAAATATTTCACATCATATAAAAAATACGAGGATCTCGTCCTCAACTCCAAATCACAAGTATTTTGCACATTGTGCCAACTGAAATTTTCAATTTCCTTTCTTTCTTCTTTTCAATAAATTTCGTAAACCATTTTCACAACACATAATGAACCCCCATTCCAATAGGGCATATAATTCATAAAAGTAAAATCAATTATTCCAAAATCACGTCAAAACCCACTGTAGTGAGAAATAAAAAGTCACTTTTGGACTTATAGCCCTCAATAGTGTACAAAGTAACAATGATAGACACAGGCTAACATCATCAAACCTCCCAACAGGGATAAACAAATAAGTGGGTCATAAAATTACGAAGCTCACCCATAAGCGGAGCATAATAGGAGGAATCACCTTAATATTCAGAACCGAATCAATTTAAGGAAAAATATCCTTTTATAACAAATCAGGATCATACCTGTAACGACACCATCTGGTGTAGTGGCCTCAGCCACACCATAGAAAATATATTAACGGGCTGGGCCTCTCCCTCTAGGGCGCCCTCTACCCGCCTGTCCTCCACCCCTAACTGGCTGTGCATGTGGGGTAGTAACTGCATTGGGGCCCATAGCTAGAGTGTTCTGATAAAATCCACCCCTCCCAAATCTGGGACAATCTCTCATGATGTGCCTAGTATCACCACACTCATAACAACCCCTCTGAGGTCGCGGCTGCTCGTACTGAGTCTGGGCCGGATAACTGGAATAACAACTGTAAGAATCTTGTATCGGTGGTGTAATATAAGAACTTACTGGAGCATCCCGAGTAATCTGATGTGCGGACTGAGCTGGCCGACTACTCGAGCCTCTGCCATAATGGGTCATAGTTGAAGAGTAAAATCCATTGAACCCTCTAGAGCTTCGAGACCTTTTGGCCTCCTTATACTCCCTTTCATCACCTAGAACACCCTCAATCCTCCTTGCAATCTCCACTACTTGCTGAAATGGAGTATCAGTTTGCAACTCTCGAGCCATGCATATTGTAAGATCATAATCGAGCCCCTTAATGAATCCGCAGACTCGCTCTCTAACTGTAAGAACCAAAATAGGTGCATGGCGGGCTAACTCTTTGAACCTGATAGCATATTCTGACACTTTCATGGTGCCCTGACGCGATCGTTCAAACTCTGTATACCACGCATCCCGGAGAGTCTGGGGAACAAACTCTTTCAAATATATCTCTGAATATTGAGCCCCAGTTAGTGGCATTGCATCGGCTGGTCTACCTTCTTCATAAACTTGCCACCACTGATACGCTGCGCCTGACAACTGAAATGTAGTCAAGGCAACTCCGCTCACTTTCACAATAGCCATGGTGTGGAGAATACGGTGACACTTTTCTATAAATCCTTGGGCATCCTCTGAAGTTGTTCCACTGAAAGTAGGCGGACTATACCTCTTAAACCTCTCAAGTCTCTTTTGTTCTTCTTCTGATGCCTCTGGCCTGACCTCAGGCTGAACTGGAATAACAGGTTGTACCAGTACTACACTCGAAACCTGACCAATGTGAACCTGCTGCTCTGGAGTACGGGCGGTAGGAGTCTGAGTTACTCCCCCAATCTGTGAAATATTTGGTGCAACAGAGATCAATCCCGCCTGAGTTAATGTACCAAACATATTTAAGAACTGTGCTAAACTCTCTTGAAATCTGGGGGTAACAACAGGTGCTTTTGGTATCTGTCCCCAAGTGGATCTATTGGCGGCTCCTCAACTGCTGCCCTAATAGGTGCCTTAGCAGCGACACGTGCCCTTCCTCGGCCTCTACCTCGACCCTGGCCTCTTGCGGCCCTAGCAGTATGCACATGTGCCTGCTCAGCTGTCCCGGTAGCACGTGTCTTCACCATCTGTGAGAGAATAGATAGACAAAGGCTCAAATCCCACAATCAACAAATCCGCATGATAGGAATGAAAGAAGTGGAAATTTTCTAACAGTTATGTAGCCTCTTGAAGATAAGTACAGACGTCTCCGTACCGATCCGCAAGACTCTACAAGACTCGTTCGTGACTCGTAGAACCTATGAACCTAGAACTCTGATACCAACATGTCACGACCCAAATCCTACCACAAGCGTCGTGATGGCACTTAGTCTCTAAGACTAAGTAAGCCGATTATAATTACAATTCAAGCCAATTTGTTTTTCTTTTTATACATATAATTATAATATAAGTATCAAAACCAACAACGGAAATAATTACAAACAGCCTCCCAAAACTGATAATATTGAGTCACGAACTCTAACTGAATACATGAAATGATCTCAAGGATCGAATACTCAATACTATTTGATTAATAATTAACAGTACAATAAAAATAGAAAGACTCCAAGGGACTGCGATGACCAAGCAGTTCTACCTTGAATCCTTGCGTTCACACTCTAACTTTGTCCGAGTTCGATATCTCCAATACCTGGCTCTGCACAAAAATGTGCAGAAGTGTAGTATGAGTACATCACAGTCGGTACCCAGTAAGTATCAAGACTAACTTCAGTATAGTAGTGACGGGGTACAGTCAAGACACTCACTAGTCTAATAACCCTGCAATATAGTATACAAAAATAATAGAAAACAAATAACAATGATGATAACAATAATCAACCAGTGATATACACAGCAGGGCAATAAGAACACCATAAATATTGCTCAACAAATAATGAATACAAGTACAACCAATTAATCAAGTCCTTCAAATATAAATCTTTCGCCTATATGTTTGTTTCAAATAATAATCTTTAGGATATAATACTTTTCAATAAATATATTTCGAATATACTCCCTTCAAATAAATATCTATCAAATATATTTCTTTGTAATAAACATCTTTCGAACATAATCCTTTTAAATATATTTCTTTAAAATATAATTCTTTCAAATAAATATCTTTCAATTATAATTCTTTCAAATAATTATCTTTCGAATAAAAGTCACCATGTGACACCTTATTTCATAATCATAAAATACGGGTCTCAACCCACTTTCATATTTGCACGGCACCTCGGGCTTATTTTTCTATCACAACCGCACGGACAACTCACGTGTCAATATCGTCATCATTTTACTCACGACACCTCGCGCCCACATTTCATATCACATCTTCACGGACACTTCATGTGCCAATGCCATCATTATTTACTCACGGCACCTCGTGCCAACATTTCATTTCATAATCCGCCTGGCAATAGCCACAGGCTCCCAATTTCAACATAGATCAGTCTATTATTTATTTTACCAAAATAACAAGACAAATTGCACAAGATATAAAAAAACACAAGGAAAATCACAACATCACATGAAAATTACCAACACAATAACTCCACATCATCACGTATTATCCCTGACAATACCCAGCCTTATCTCTCCTATAGCCACCCTTATCGCTCCTATAATAGTCTCTTTTATCATTCTGCCCTGACAATATCAATAGCCACCCTTATCGCTCCTATAGCCGCCCGTATCGCTCCGTATAATAGCCTCCCTTATCACTCCGCTCAGACAATATCCCTACATACATAACCACAGTAAAATGCCACCTTTATACCCACATAATATCATCAGTGAAATGCCACCCTTGTATCCTCATAATAATAACTCAAATCACACAACAATGTACACGGAATATTAACACGAAAACACAACACAATCAATTCCTATCACAATTTTTCCAGCGACAATAAACAATTCCAATGATATAGTAAAATCAATAAATTTCTCAAAAATAGCCCAAGGCTCCACACAACGTATATAAAACCTCAAAACAATCAACAGAGATAGAAAACACTCAGTATAGGGCAACACCTTCATTAATCCAAATGCTTGATAATTATATTAAAGCCTCAGTCTAAACTTATTTCATTAATTATTTGCAGATAAAAAATCCATAATATAATTATTTCTAGGAAATATCAATCAACAAACTTACGGAATTCACATAAATATTCAAGTAACAATCACATCAAATTGTTATATAAAAACAAATTCAACAGACGAGACTTGAGGCATGGCAAATAGATGATTTAATAAATGTCAACAATTATCCAATTTACTACACAATAATGCTTAAGACTTTAACCCAATACATTTTGCACATATAAGCCTGAGTACGTACTCGTCACCTTGCGTACACGACTTTTTACATTTCACAAATAACACATAAGACTCGATGCCTAAAGGGTAATTCCCTCGCTCAAGGTTAGGCAAGATACTTATCTTTTTGAAGTTATGCCGATATTCCAAAATCGCCATCTTACTTTAATTGACCTCCGGACCGCTCAAATCTATCCAAATTAATTGTATAACTTCATTACAATTCTTTGAAAATAATTTCGGATAATAAAACGTCGACTTAAAAGTTTATTCTAAAAAGTCAACTAAAAGTCAACGTGAGGCCCGCCTCTCGGAACCCGACGTAATTTTTACGTACTCCGAATACCCATTCCGATAAGAGTTCAATCATACCAATTTTATCTAATTCCAATAACAAATCGTTCTCCAAATATTGAATTTTCGTTTTTGAAAAGTTTTTACAAAAATCCCAATTTCCTCCATTAAACTCGAATTAAACGAAAAATATAACCATAGATTCATGAAATATAATCACTTTCGGATATAGAACACTTACCCTAACCAAGCTTATGAAAAATTCCTCCAAAATCGCCCAAACCCGACCTCCAAAAAATCCAAAAATGAAATGGCCATTTTTGGTGCTTAACATTCTGCCCAGTTTCGCACCTGCGGACGAGTAGCCGCATCTGCGGAGCCGCTTTTGCGAGCCAAAACTGGCTTCTGCGGAAGTGCATTGCCTAGTCGACCCTCGCATATGTGGAAGCATTTCCGCTTCTGCGAGAATCGCAGGTGCGAGGCAGTGTTCGCTTCTCACAAAGAGCCGCTTCTGCGATTCACCTCTCGCTTTTGCGCTTGCGCTTCTGCGTCCTTCTCCATCAGCCTTTGCCCAGCTCCCCTTCAATCACTTCTGCGAGAAGCACCTCGCTTTTGCGATCAAGCTTCCGCATAAGCGATTACACTAGCAAGTCCCAAATTCCAACTGTTTTTTCAAGTCAAAATTGATCTGTTAACCATCCGGAATTCACCCGAGGACCTCGGGACCTTAACCAATTATTCCAACATATACCAAAACATAATAAGAACTTAGCTGAGGCTTCAAACCACGTCAAACAATGCCGAAATTACGAATTATGAGTTTTCAAATCTTCCAACTTCTATATTTTTTGCCAAAACGTATCAAATCAATCCGGAATGACTTCAAATTGTGCACACAAGTCATAAAAGATGTCATGGAGCTGTTCAAATTTTCGGAATCAAAATCCGACCTCGTTATCAAAAAATTCAACCTTCGGTTGAACTTTTCAAAAATCTTCTATTTTTCAATTTTCGCCAAAATGCGTCGTATTGTCCTACGGACTTCCAAATCCAAATTCGGACGTACGCCTAAGTCCGAAATCACCATACGAAGCTATTGACATCATCAAAATTTTATTTCGGAGTTGTTTGTTCAAAAGTCAATCCCGGTCAACTCTTTTTATTTAAGCTTCAAAAATGAGAATTATTTTTTTAATTTAATTCCCAATCTTCCGAAAACCAAACTCAATCACACCCGCGGGTCATAATATATATTACGAAGTTGATTGAGACCTTTAGTCATTGCTCGGGGCATAATTTTTTAAAACGACAAGTTGGGTCGTTACATCGGTTCTTGGGCGATTTTGAGGATTTATTCACGATTTAAACTCAAGTAAGTGTCCTATATCCGAAAGTGTATTTCATAAATCCATGGTTATATTCATCGTTTAATTAGGATTTAAATGGAAGAAATCAAGATTTTTGCAAAATCTTCCAAAAACGAAATTGTAAGATTGGAGGTCGAGTTGTTATCGGAATTTGATAAAATTGGTATGGTTGAACTCGTATCGGAATGGGTATTCGAATTTCATGAAAATTATATTGGGTTCCGAGAGGCGGGCCCCACATTGACTTTTGGTTGATTTTTAGAATAAAATTAAGTCGACGTTTTATTATCCGGAATTGTTTCCAATAAATTTTAATGAAGTTATACAATTAATTTGGATAGATTTGAGTTGTCCGGAGGTCAATTCAAGCAAGAAGGCGATTTTGAAATATCGGCATAACTTCAAAAAGGTAAGTATCTTGCCTAACCTTGAGTGAGGGGAATTACTCCTTAGGCATCGAGTCTTATGTGCCATTTGTGAAATATGAAAAGCCGTGTACGCGAGGTGACGAGTACGTACTCAGGATTATATGTGCAAAATTTATTAGATTAAAGTCTTAGGCTTTATTGTATAATAAATTGAATAATTGTTGGCATTATTAAATCCTCTATTTGCCATGCCCAAATCCTTATTTGTTGAATTTATTTTTATATGACAATTTGATGTGATTGTTACTTGAATATTTATGTGAATTCCGTGAGTTTGTTGATTTGATATTTCCTGGAAATAATTATATTATGAATTTTCCATCTGTAAATAATTAATGAAATAAGTTTAAACTGAGGCGTTAATATAATTATCAAAAATTTGGATTAATGAAGGTGTTGCCCTATACTGAGTATTTTCTATCTTTGTTGATTGTTTTGAGGTTTATTATACGTTGTGTGGAGCCCTGGGCTATTTTTAAAATTTTTTTTGATTTTACTATATCATTGAAATTGGTTGTGGTTGTTGGGCAAATTGTGATAGGAACTGATTGTGTTATGTTGGCGTGATAATAATCTGTGTAAATTATTGTGTGATTTGAGTTATTATTATTAGGATATAAGGGTGACATTTCACTATTGATATTATGTGAGTATAATGGTGGCATTTCACTGTGGTTATGTTTGTTGGGATATTGTCTGGGCGAAGTGATGAGGGTGGCTATTATATAGAGCGATAAGGGTGGCTATAGGAGCGATAAGGGTGGCTATTGATATTGTTAAGGCGAAGGGATAGGAGAGGCTATTATAGGAGTGATAGTGGTAGCTATAGGAAAGATAAGGATGGCTATTGTCAAGGATGATATGTGATAATGTGGAATTATTGTGTTGGTAATTTTTATGTGATGATGTGGGGTTATTGCGTTGGTAATTTTCATGTGATGTTTGTGATTTTTCTTGTGTTTATTTTTATATCTTGTGCAATTTGTCTTGTTGTTTCGGTAAACTTGATAATAGTCTGATCTATATTGAAATTGGAACCCTGCGGCTATTACTAGGCGAATTTTAAAATAAAATACGGGCATGAGGTGCCGCGAGTAAATAATGATGATATTGGCCCGTAAATTGTCCGTGCAGTTATGATATAAAATGTGAACACGAGGTACCGTGAGTAAATGATGATGATATTGGCACGTGAGTTGTCCGTGAGGTTGTGATAGAGAAATTTGCACGAAGTGTCGTGGAAATATGAAAGTGGGATGGGACCCGTATTTTTATAATTTTGAAATGAGGTGTCCGAGGGTGACTGTTATTCGAAAGATATTTATTTGAAAGAATTATATTCGAAAGATATTTATTTGAAAGAATTATATTTGAAAGATATTTATTTGAAGGAAGTATATGAGAAATATATTTATTGGAAAGTATTATATCCTGAAGATTATTATTTGAAAAAATAACATATAGGCGAAAGATTTATAATTGAAGGACAAGACTAATTGGTTGTACTAATATTCATTATTTATTGAGAAATATTTATGGTGTTCTTGTTGCCTTGATGTGTGTATCACTGGTTGATTATTGTTGCCATCATTGTTATTTATTTCCTATTATTTTTGTATACTATATTGCACAGGTTATTAGACTAGTGAGCGTCTTGACTGTACCTCGTCACTACTCCATTGAGGTTAGTCTTGATACTTACTGGGTACCGACTGTGGTGTACTCATACTACACTTCTGCATATTTTTATGCAGAGCCAGGTATTAGAGATATCAGAGTCAGACAGAGTTAGAGTATGATCACAAGGATTCAAGGTAGAGTTGCTTGGTCGTCGTAGTCCCTTGGAGTCTTTTCATTTTATTATACTGTTAATTATTAATCAAACAGTATTGAGTATTCGATTCTTGAGATCATTTTATGTATTCAGTTAGAGTTCGTAACTCAGTATTACCAGTCTTGGGAGGTTGTTTGCAATTATTTCCGCTGTTGGGTTCGATTATCTATTTTAAAAAAGTTAGCTTGAATTGTAATTATAATCGGCTTACTTAGTCTTAGACACTAAGTGCATCACGACGCCTGTGGTGGGATTTTGGGTCGTGACACTAGTTTACCTGAGTGTTCAAAATATTATACAGTCCTAGTTTATGATTTTATTCAACATGAAATTATCTCTCTGAAAAATAATTGAAGCCTAATGCCAATGAATTTTAATTTCTTCCACGTTATCCAGTCTTGATTATGCGTTGCAAATGTGATCCTTTGGTCCTTCTTTTGATATGCAGTTATGTTAGTTTATAATTATTAATATAGTTATCTTATTTATAAAAATAAAAATGTATTAATGTCCGAAACTTGAAAAAAGGTCCTAAAAAATATAAAAGACCGTTAATATTTTAAGAATATTTTAGTCATTCAACATTTAGTATGACATTTGTGCTTTTATAATAATATATGGATATAGATAGATGTAATAAATACAGATATAAATATATAGATAGATAAATAGACATGTGTTACACGTACATCTTTAATCAACTCTTGGACATGTTCCCTTGATATTTGGGCGTGTTAAATTTCTTCCCCAATTCAAATTAATGTTTCTTGGATAAGTATTTCATCTAATACAACTCTTCCTCCTATTGACACTTATGTCCTCTTTCTATGAATATTTGTATGAATTACTTCGATTTTTTTTTTGTAGGATATAGAGGTCCTCAATATTTTTCTAACTAAAAATTTATAATGATAAGAACTCATAATTTTGTAAACACTCAGGAATTCATTTCCTCAACAAAATCCATTGGAAAGGTTAGAGACAACAAAGAAAAGATAAATAGAATTCAATTGATTCATGATTATACTCGCTAGTCTAATATTAACGTTCATTAGAGAGAAAATTGGAGTGGTAGATACGATACTCTTTACATCGGTGCTTGTAGTACTCTATCGAAATAAGATTGATGATGCTTAAAAAACATAGAGTACTAATTATTTATTGTGACCTTGTTACACTATTTGTCTAAAATAACAAAATTAATGAAAGTCTAAGTTTCTACATCATTAAAAGAATTTTAAAAAAAATTGCCGTTAAGTAATAATGATGAGTAAGAAAACCAAAAGTAAAGAAATAAATGTGTTTACCCCTCAAAATCGGATAACAATCGAATTTGTAAGTAGTTTCAAGGATACGTGATGTAACCTGATACAAAACGATAAATCAGATTGCAATTGAAATAAGCAATGGAAAAGTAAATGCAAACCACACAAGTTGAATAGTCTTAGCCTTGGAAGGTTAGCCACCCTCGAGCCAAAAGTGCTTTGATTGATATCAGAACAGAACAACAAGAGAATAATAAGAACTTGATGAGAAATAATAATATATTGGTTTGAGATGCGTGTTACAATGTGTCGAATGAATTATGAGACCCCCTTTATATCGTAGAGGAGTCCTACTCTAGATACATTTCTATAAAAGGTAAAAATCTCTTGATTTGCTGATTGCTTGCTGATACGTGCAGAGAACCTCGTCGTAATATCCGACCGGTCGCGGATATTTCGGTCTTCTGTTAGTTATCTCAATTCTCAACAATGCTTCTTCGAGCTCGTTCGATGCTAAGGTCGACACCAGACTCAATATTCCTCGAAGGCAGGCTTTCCAACCTCGGTTCTAGCTCTGTGGAACTTGAGGTCTATCTTCAGTTCTTGATCGGCACATTTCAAGCCTAATCTATCAAGTTGTAATCGAGCTCGACTTCGACCATATAAAAATGATTAATTAGGTGCCAAATGTTTCCGCTTTGCAAGAACAATTTCAAAAAGAAGTGCTTAAAATCTTGCCGTCATTGTGAGGTAAAATATTTGTGTATAAAACGTGACGAAGTATCGGTGGAGGCAACAAATTGACGACCACTTCTTAGTATTGTTTTCATAAGTAATTATAAAAAATCACTTGGTTTATGAGTAATTTCTCCATTTTAATTCTTGAAACACTTGGTTTAAATCCAAATAGCAATCTCCGTTTGGTATCAATTTCATATGGAGCCCTTTGTATAAAATCATTGACTTCCTTTAAACAGTAAGATTATTTGTGATATAATCCCAAAAGGAATCAACTTTTTGAAGAAAAGTTTCAATCCCATCGCGTAGGCTTGGCGTATGTATGCGTAGCTTAAATGAAAAAAAGGTTATTTATAATTATATTCTTAAATTATATAAATACTTAAGATTATAAAAGTCGATCAATATTTCAGAGATATGTTATTCGTTCAATATTTAAAATAAATTATTGGTTCTTTTATAATAACTAGTATCTATGAACGTGCGTTGCACGTTAATAATGACACGTGATGATTTAAACATTTATTTATATGAAGGAACAATAAAATTTAATTAATGAGGAAAATTTTATGTATAATAATACAACAATTTAGTCATGTTAGTTAGATAATTAAGTATTACAGTTTGAAAGTATTTAATATGATGGTATCTTAACGAACACTTTTTTGTAGACGATATTTTTGTGTACGTTTCTTTTTAATGCTTTAGTTGCTATATCATAGTCATCACTCTTGTTGTCGATATTGATATCTCTCTTGAAAGAGAAATATATAGTTGTTTGTATAATAAAATATATTGCAGTAAATATAGTTTAATATTTTGAATATTTCTCCTTGTACTTTATTTATTATAATTGCAAAACATAAACATACTAGAAATTATTTTCACAAAATTTAAAAGGATATTCTTTAGTTTCGGAAGACGAAAGTTGAATTTGGGGATAAACACATATTTAGAAGTACATTTACCAGTATCATAATTTCTGTATGTATGACGGTATTATCAAAACTTTTATATACCATCTGTGTGCTATTAAATAAGTTATTCGGCGGATCTAAATTTTTCAGCAGCATGACAGGCAAAGTTTTCTTCAAAATCAATCTATATGCAATGGAAGATCAATTTTAATTTGGTCTATTATATTTACGATGAAACTAACATATGTAAGAAATAATAAACTTGACAAACAAACATAGTAGAAGGACATTTGATATTAAAGTATTTAAGTATTTTTCTGTGAGGATAGTGCCAGCAATGTTTCATAATAAACTAAATACTTAATATTAAAGAGAACAAATAACTGACTTATCATCCATTTTAAGAAATAATTTATTTTTAAAATAATATAATATTATGTCAACATTACTTTACTTACTATTAATAAGGGGGAATCGGGAGGAGCTTCCGGTTCAAGTGAAATTACAAAACAAATTATAAAATTTTACTTTATTCCACATTGGTCCATACAACATCACTGGGTTGTACAAAGAGCACTGTACATTGTACTTTACTATCTGGTTCATTTTATTGACAATTGAATGGATTTTCTACAGAGACACGGGTCCCTCCGACCCCAGCGAATAAACACATTCTTCAACTGTTCTTCAAGGGCTTCAAAGAGATAGAACACTAAGTGGAACTTATCAGAAATCTTCACTCATCGGATGTCTCCAATTTTCCATCTGTATGTGGATTTTAAGTTTTGTGTAGTACTTCTCTGCTCTGTGAAAATTTCCATCTAGGACGTAAATAGTGATAAGGAGGGAAGAACTTCGATGCCACCTATGTATTTGACGAAATTCCCCAGTGGAAGATCTTCATGGTCAGCGAGTTTGGATAAACTCCGTAATGCAAATTTTGACATAAGCTGTTCACGAAAGTTGCAGTTTATGACATAACGATTTCGTCCTTAAAAAGTTCTTGCTCTTGCATGGATGGATTTCCTCTCTAAAGTGGTGAATTTTAAAAAGCTTGAGGTTCACTGACTGGTGCAATCAAGGTTTCACTTTTTTGGAACTGAACGGTTTGCTTTTAATTGGTATGCTCATCGCCAATTGCTGAAGGTTACTGAGTAATTAACTAATTAGTTATAGTCTATGTTCAGTTACTTTGTATTTTGTTCTTGAAATTGATAGACAAATTCCAAGTTTCTACCTTTATATTTAATAATTTGCACTTCAACTGTGTTATTTCAATTTGTAATTATTCGCGCACCTTTGTTCCATGCCTTAAGTCTATGACAATTTGCCCTCTCGATAGAGGTTGTGATTAAACTATCAGAATCGAATGCGTCGAAGGATCCTTTTCTTCTTCTAACTCTAGGTGGTCCATTGAAAGCTAACTCAAACTCTTTGAGCTCATTTATATGTTGTAAATATTTTTCTTTGCAGTAAGAAAATTATAATGGTTAGTTATTTCAACTACTACTTGCAATTAGTTGCGTAAATAAAAAAGTTAAGATAAAATTTGATTACATCCTAAAGTGATTGTGAAGTTTCTAATTGCTTTCTTTGTTTTATTAATGCTCATAACCATATTATTTCCATATTTTCTTGTTGTAGATAAACAATGTCGGAATAAACATCAACTCGCTCCTCTCCTTGAAAGCATCTGAAGCTGGAATTGTGGTCTTCATTCTATTGTTGGTCTGGTTCACGTGTCGCCAGCTGGTTCTATATTACAACAGAGAAAGGTGTAGTTCTGATTACAATTCACTCTTATTCTATATATATAGCACCTCTCGTGTTATATATTTAATAAAGCAAATATAGATTTATGCTTCATTCTGCTTTGGAGTTTGAATTAGAATTTATTACAGAACTCAAAGTGTTAAGATTTGTTTTTCTTTTTTCAATATTTAATGGAAGCAAAGAGACTATTGTGTTTTGATTCTGATCAAATGACAAGTTACTATTTCACAAGTTTGTCTATAGGTTTTGTGAATTTATTTTTTCTTTTTATGATAGTGCATCTACTTCTCTGTTTCTTTATATATGATTTACTTTCTGTCACTATTGGTTACTAAATTCGCGTGTTTTATGGACGTATTGTTGGGATTAATCTGCCACAAGTTTTTATCATATTAGTTGCCAATTAGCATAAACTAGAGGAAAAATTGAATTGTTTGGTAATCCCCCTTGCTATTTGGAAAAGTTAATACCAGATTTTGGATAATGATAGGCATCATACGATGGCCTGGTTAAAACACACGTTTAACATGGTTTTATATGGAAAAGATAGTACTATATATATTTTTACTTTGGATTCAAATTTATGATTAAGTACTCCAATAGAGATATCTTTGCAAAACTGAAAGTATTCAAGTGGAAACGCCTATTATATAATATGAAACATCCCTAGCTCTCCTTTAATAAATTTGCACTTTGTGATGTATTTCAAGCTTTTGACTGAAAATGTGATGGTCAAAGTTGGGATTTTATCCCTATGAGAATATTCAGTCTCCACTCAAAGCTCTTTTTAGAAAGGGTGATCAGTTGATTTGGTTAGCAAAAATTTGCCGCAGTGAGATTGTTAGTGTTTTCTGCAGAACTTTTTGCTTTATTTCTGTTGTTATGGCGGTAGGACTTTAGGTTTAGAGGATCTTATAATTAGATTATAGATTTCATATATTACCAATTAAAAACGATGAGATTTATTTAACGAATACTTGTTTTCAATTGGAAAGGGCAAGTAGAAATAGATGGTTGTGCACATGTTTAAGCTAAACATTTTTGCCTTTTAGTTTTCACATTCATTACTTGATTTCCGAAAGAGAAGTGTGAACTTGAGGTCATTGGTATGTTTTTCTGAATGATAATGTAGAGAGAGTGCATGGTTTGTACTAAATTATACTCCCTTTGGCCAATATTTAGTTTGTTTCCATATGGAGGCTACCCAAACAAATATTACAGAGGAGATGATAGATATAAATGATAGAGAAACAGTTAGCTCTTCTATCCAAGAGGACCGCCATTACTGCCACTATTCTTGATGTATCTAAGTTAATAGTTCCTAGCTATATGGAATAACATCATTTTGTACTTGCCATTTAACAATAAAAGGGGAACAACATCATTTTGGTATGTTTCAGGCTTTCAGCTTCATATACAACAACATACCCAACTTCATATCTCTTGTAAAAATTTCTTCATGGCACCTGAAGAGTTGGTGCCTTCACATAGACACGAATTATATGTACACTAATTAAATGCTCAATATTAAGACTATTTTAAGTACTCGGAAGTACTAAAATAGATAATTATGTACGCGAAAATAACTTTACAAGAGACCTTTTGTAATATAATAAATAAACATGCAACGTAATAGCTATCGAAAATCAATTTCTACTAAAAACGGACAACCAATGCAGGCAGTAACATGAAAATATATTTTATCACCTATTCTCATGCTACATACATAGAAGTAAGACATCTCATGTAGAGATGTGATGGATCCGGGATGTGGTTGATTAAAATCTTGTAAGATTCACGTTAAGTGAGTTCTTTGCTAAATTTAAGCAGCAGTATTCTACAATATTCATTAGTTTATCTACCTGACTATGAGTGAAAAAGATGGCGAAAGCAAATTAGGTTATGAAACAGATTTAATAGTATTAAAATATTTACTTTCAATGTATATAGTACTCGAGACTTAAATCTTAGAGTGAATAGATTTACCAACTAAAGTTTACTTTCATAATCCAAATTGATGGCGCAGACCTCACCAGTGAAAAGTTCATAGAATATTATGTTTAAAATTTAAAAGGTAGCAGAATGTACAATAAAATAAAATAGCTTTATTCATATTGGGCCCGGGCTCCTCCACTAGTTAAGTTAATACGTCAGTATAGATATATAGATTACGAAAGTAGTTTAGGTTCCTTTTCTTTTTAATTTATTTTACTTTTCTTGATTGAAGTTATGAAAGAGAAAATTATATGATATTGTTTTTTTTTTATTGCTAATAAGGGTACTTATATTAGAAATTAAGTAACGTAATAGTTATAGTTATTACAAGTCAAGACTGTTCGAACGTTAAAGTCTTCAGAACAATCCTTATTGAAAGCTGATAAAGCAAAGGGAGGGGGAGATAAGTAATATAAGGGATGCCATGGTTGTCGTCCATATGAAAATGTGAGGTTCATCCCGTGTTTAGCCAAGGCATCTGCTACAATATTAGTTTCTCGGTATACATGTCTAAGCTCCACGTGATCCAGTTCCAGCATCAGTGACATGCGGTCAGAGATAATAGATAAGTAAAGTTCATTACCATGTTCGACCATGCTACACAATACCTGTGAATCAGTTTCAATGTGAAGCGGCCAGAGACTAAAGTCTTTAGCTAACTGTAGGCCTAGCCGAAGTGCTATTAATTCAGCTTCAGTAGCAGAAAAGCAAGTTAAACAAGTTGTGAATCTCCGGATCCATTGATTGGTCGAGTTACGAAATATTCCTGCAGCTCCCGCTATGTTAGTTGCTTGATTGAAGGCGCCGTCAATGTTAAGCTTGACAAAGTTATTAGGCGGTGGGTACCATTATATGATATTGTTGAGAATCATCAACTAATTCACATTCTAGTTAAATTGAGACTAATGGAGTTATCATTACGGAACAAGAACAACGTACGATTTGCTTTCCACACTTTCGTATCTTGTTTTTCCTATTGATTTTCTTTCTTTTCTTCAAATAATAATCAAACATCAACTTTAAAATTTACCCTCATCCGTTTTGCCATAAGTCATTTATGTTCTAATAATAAGTAAATCCTACTTAATCCCTTACCTTTTAATTGTTGAATAACATTATTCATTCTATCCTTGAATAAGAACAATAATCCCATTGAACAATATTTTTCGCCCGATCTCCGTAGTTCATAAGCTTATTTCTCGTCTATCCAAAGATGAAGAGGAAATTCTAATTTTTTTTAACGTGAAGCAGATTTAAAGAATACATATTTTTTAATCTGTATTCCTTTATTTTTCCTCGCTATATAAGAAGCAATTTTTTGATATTACCACACAACGTCTTCTTATGACATTGAGATAAAATAGATAATTGGAGAATAACACCTTATTTGTTTTGGTTGCTTTTCTCATTTTTTTTCTATTTTTTTTTCACTATCCTTAAGAAAACCATTCAATAATAATAATAATAACAACTAATATTTATTAATTAAAGAAATAAAGAGGGATGTATATTCGTCTTTATTATTCCCCTGTTTCATTCAAACGACTTTTCCTTTTTATCTAATTCAAGTGGGCAAATTTTCAGTTGATTTTAAGTTTTAATTATTAAGTAAAAGTACTAAATATTAAGATAATATCTTTGAGGAATTATGTCATCGAGAAAAAATAAGATATTGTCACGACCCAAAATTCTCACATTCGGGACCGTGATGACGCCTAACATTTCACTTGCCAGGCAAGCCAACGTTAGAATAATTTAAACTACTTTTAATAATTTATTTTTAATTAAATAGTAAAGAAACCAACGACCGAAATAATATCTGAATTTAAATGTGCAAACCAAAAATAATACGATGTCTAAATATCATCCCAAAACTAGAGTCACAAGTGCACGAACTTTTAGAATAATACAAATAAGGGTCTGAATAAAATAAATCTGTTTGAAAGAAAGCACACAACTAAGATAAAGTAGAAGGGGACTTCAGAGATGCGAACGTTGTGCAGCTATACCTCAAGTCTCCTTTGATAGCTGAATTCGAGCAAATTTACAATACGCCGCTGGGACCAACTCCGGTATCTGCACAAGAAGTGCTGAGTGTAGTATGAGTACAACTAGTCATGATGTCACCTAACCCAACCGCTAGGTAAGCCAACTAATACCTATCCAATTCCAATAATATTTAATAAGTGTCACGACCGAAAATCCAACTAGCCGTGATGACACCTAACTTCACCCGCTAGGTAGGCCAAATTACAATAATCTGATTCAATTAGTATTTCACTAACTCTAATACACTCCCCAAGTACTGATAGCACAAATCACGAGCTTCTAAGATTAGAATTTACCAGCTAGTATGAAATAAATACATCATCTGTTCGAAATGTACATAAACAGTTTTTTTTTATAAATTTAAGGCTACCATGAACAAGAGGCAGCTATGACGGGAACACAGGTGCATCTTCAAATCCAGCTCCCGTCAATCACATAAACATCAACATCCAATGTCTGCACGCAAGGTGCAGAAGAGTAGTATGAGTATAACCGACCTCATGTACTCAATAAGTAACAAACCTAACCTTAGGTTGAAAGTAGTGACGAGATGGAACAAAGGTGAGAGTCCAACACCAATAGCCAACAATAGTTCATAACAATATAATAGAAGTAATAAAAGAAGTAGCTTAGAGATAAAATGCTCAGCTCGTTCACAGTTCCAGAAAAATAGGCTTGCTTTCTAAGTATATCAGTGAAAACCCGAATCTTTTACCGAAATCACCAAAATATGAGTACGTTTTGTAAAACATTTTCAGCACCAGATAGGATGTTTCATTTTTAAATGGAATGAGAAAAATACATCTCTATTCCTAAATGTCAATGAGTATGTAAAGTCATGAATGACGCAATATCGTACAACATGAGGAAAAATGCATCTCTATGCCTGTATGTCAAGTGTGCATGTCAATGCGATGCAACTCAGTAATAAAATCATATGCATACTCTGAGAGTATCAATTCACTCAGTCATCCCAGTCATTCAGTCCTCATAGTCACTCGATCCTCCCAATCGCTCGGAACTCGACACTCGCACTCAGTAGGTACCTGCGCTCACTAGGGGTGTGTACAGACTCCGGAGGGGCTCCTTCAGACCAAACGCTATAATCTGTACGAACAACTCACGTGCTATAGTATCAATATCTGGATCCGCACGGACAACTCATATATTGTACGGATAACTCACGTGCTATAGTATCAATATCTGAATCCACACGGACAACTCACGTGGTGCACAGACAACTCACGTGCTATAATAAGCCAATCTGGCCTTCTGCGGCGTGCAACCCGATCCCATAATTATCCTCACAATCAAGCCCTTGGCCTCACTCAGTCATCAATCTCTCTAGTTTTTCGGGATCATAATGTCATGAAACTAGCCCAAAATGATGATATGATATATCAATAAATAACAGCAGAGAATGAGATATGATATGCAATTAATGAATATAACTGAGTATGAAATTATAGTCTAAACATATAATTCGACAGTAGAAATGACCTTAGTGGGTCCCAATAATGCCAACATTTGCCTAAGCATGATTTCTAACATGAGTCACAACTCAGTTTCTCTAACACATACAAATACATGGAAGAATACAAGTTAATTAACTAAACAGCTCTACAAAATCAATTGAGCCTCAATTTCTACGGTGCATGCCCACACGCCCTTCACCTAGCATGTGCGTCAGACCCAAGCAATTCACATAATACGTATAATCAGGGTTCATACCCTCAGCTCCAAGATTAGAGATGTTACTTACTTCGAACAAGCCGAATCCAATGTCGAGCAAGCAAAACAATGCTCTAGAAATTTCATTCCGCGCATATCAACTTTCGAACGGCTCAAATCTAGTTCACAATTAATTCGATTCAGTCAACACAAATTATAGGAATTAATTCCATATCAAAATACTAATTTTCCCTAAAACTTCCAAAATTACACTCAAAAATCGCCTGTGGGGCCCATGTCTAGGAACCCGACAAATGTTATAAAATATGAACGCTCATTCAACCACGAGTCCAACCATACTAATTTTACCAAATTCCGACATCAACTCGACCCTCAAATCCTCAAATTAAACCAAGAGGATTTTCTAAATTTTCCAACTTAATTCACCAATTAAATGTTAAAAATAACCATGGATTCAGGTAATTTGACCAATATTGAGTTAGAAACATTTATCCCATTGTTTTTCTTAAAAATCTCCCGAAAATCGCCTCTTCCCGAGCTCCAATTCGTCAAAAATGGAAAATAAACAAACCTTCGATATTAAATATTTTTTGTCCAGCTGTTCTGCCTCGTTTTGTGTGCCAAACAATCCCAAAACTGTCTTTTGATGTCTCCAATAGATTCCTTGTGAGATTTCAGTCAAGTTAGGCTTTTGTATCACCCAATGTGGCCATAAAACGAGGGAGATATGATGTTTTGAAGATTTAAATGAAGTTTGAAAATTTAAGGGATAAAGAAAATAACATTTTCGTAATTATTTTATACCAGAAAATCAGCAACGAAAGAATTTTTATTTTAGCACCCAAAACTCATTCGGAATCTCCCGGACACAAATCATATATGCGTTTCAATCATAAAATAAGCTACGAACCTGCTTGCGCACTCAAAATACTGAAAAGAGGTCATCTTGACCCGATATTGACCATGGTCAAACTCCAAATCATTAACTTAACTAGTTTCTCAACCAGTGATCCAAAACACACCCGAGCCCCTCGGGACCCCATTCAATCATACCAACAAGTCTTAAAACATGATACGAACTTAGTCGAAACCTCAAATCACATCGAACAACGTTAAAACCACGAATCATACCCCAATTCAAGATTAATGAAACTAAGAAATTCCAATTTCTACATTCGATGTCGAAATCTATCAAATCAAGTCCGATTGATCTTAAATTTTGCAGAAAAGTCATAAATGACATAACGGACCTATGAAAATTTTTAGAATTGAATTCCGACCCCGATATCAAAAAGTCAACTCCCCGGTCAAAGTTCCAAACATAAATTTTTATTTTAACCATTTCAAGCCTAATTTAACTACGGTCTTCTAAATAATTTTCCGAACATGATCCTAAGTCCAAAATCACCATACAGATCTATTGAAATCATCAAAACTCCATTTCGAGGTCAAATTCACAAAAGTCAAACTTGGTCAACTCTTCCAACTTAAAGCTTCCTAGTTGAGAATCGTTCTTCCAAATCAATTTTGAATAACCTGAAAATCAAAACCGGCGATTCACACAAGTCATAATACATCATACAGAGCTACTCACGCCCTCAAACTACCGAGCGAAGTGAAAACGCTCAAAACGACCGGTCATGTTGTTTCATCTTCCCCCACTTAAACATACGTTCGTTCGTGAACGTGCCTAGAGTTGTTCTTAAGCCGTCAGATCACCGTGTAACCTTACCATGTACATACCTGGGAGTGATTCCACGTCACCATATTTCATATAGGCCCGACTATGCAACATATTGAAGATCATTACTTCAACCTTAGCCCGTAAACCCCAGAATCCAATTTCCAACATGCGAAATTTCCTACAAGACCCGAATCTTGCATATGCACATTGTCTAAGTCTGAACAAGTTGCACAAAGCCATAACCATAACTCGAGACACAATAACATTATATACCACATAACGCAAATACTAATAGTAATAACTTCCGATTGCAATAACTACTCGATAACCAACTCGACATCGGTAACAAACCTCATATCAACTAAAATCTTGTTTTGAACTTTTGTACAAGGTCGATGATGAAATAAACACGTAGAAACTCTTAACCACTCATTAGATCAACAAGTCATATGAAATACCTCAAGCCATAGTAGGACCAAGATACACGAATCTAACACAAAGGATTATATCCCAACATATCCCCTCTGGAATGTGTGACCATCCAAAACACCGGTCCATATGAAATACCTCAAGCCACAATGCTCAAAATCAACAACTACACGCAATTCGACATCCAGTACACGAAGTGCATGACCATAACCATGGAGAAACCAATAACACAATACACCATAGCCAGGAAAGACCATAACCAAGACGCAATCAACCATTCCACACCCTAATCATCATCTCGCTCGAATTTCGCTATAAGGCCCAAACAGAACCGCATCATGTGTGCATATAACCAACGAATCACAACCCATTGTAGCATGGAAGAGTAACACATAGAGCATATCAGATATGAATAAAATTAATTCTAACCGAATGGCATATCCCTTAATAATAGCTATTCAGAGTCAACAAATCTGACCCGGTGTAGAATACACATCCTCATTGGTCCAACTAATGGATCCAAAATCAACTCTGGTCACCCACAAATAGATAAATAACCCTCAGAAAGTCCACAATGACTGAATCATAACATATACTATCATCTGGCTAGCTTTGGCCACAACTTCATAGTCCACAACCACGAATCAATCTGCTCCTGAGGACTCCCGATCTTCAAATCCATAGAACACATGAATTACCATATCTGATCCCAACTCCACCGCCCGAATGGCTAACATATCTCTCATACACGATCATCCCACAAGGAATACTTCTATAATTCTTCCGTGCCATATAGCAAAATCTGAATATCAGCAGTCGATCGACCAGGCGAGCATCACAATACCAATGAAGCATCCGTAAGTCAAAGCACAATGCGCATTCTGAAATGCGCACCCTTCTCACGCAATACCAAGTAGTAATAGTGTAATAACCCGTCCGGTCATTTTAAGTATTAAAACTCCGTTCTCCCATTTACTACTCAATGTATACTTTATAGTTGTTATGTAACTTGCCGGAGTGATTAGTTCGGGTTCGGTGAGGTGTTGGAATGAATTGGAACACTTAGTTCCAAGGTTTAAAGTTTAAGTTGAAATAGTGACCGAATATTGACTTATGTGTAAATGACCCCCAAAATAGAGTTTTGATGATTCCAACAGCTCTATATGGTGATTTTGGACTTAGGAGCATGTCTGGAATTTTATTTAGAAGTCCGTAGTTAAATTAGGCTTGAAATGGCCAAAATAGGAATTTAAGTTTGGAAGTTTGACCGGGGAGTTGACTTTTTGATATCGGGGTCAGAATCTAGTTCTGTAGCTTCATTATGTCATTTATGACTTATGTGTAAAATTTGAGGTAGAGGTCGTGACCAAGCATGTGCTGAGGTCAAGGTCTCAGAAGCGAGCAGATGGTCCGAGGTCGCGACCAGGCATGGGCCGAGGTCGAGGTCGCGACCAAGCATGAGCTGAGGTCGAGGTCGCAGAAGCGAGCAGATGGTTTGAGGTCGCAACCAGGCATGGGCCGAGGTTGAGGTCGCAGAAGAGACCAGACATGGGTTGAGGCCGAGGTCGCAGAAGCGACTGCTCGACCGCAGAAATGGCTAAGTTAGTCGCAGGTGCGAAAAGCCCTAGACAGAACATATAAATTCGGGGGTTGGCCATTTTTACCTATTTTTGGATTTTAAGAGCTTGGGTGAGGCGATTGTCAGGAGATTTTTTCAAGGAAAATATTGGGGTAAGTGTTCTTAACTCGGATTTGGTCAATATACACGAATATATCATTGTTTTCATCATTTAATTAGTGTTTTGAGATGAAAATTTGGGCAAAATTGTAGAACTTTCATAAAATAAATTTTTGAGATTTCGATGTCGATTCGGAGTTGGATTTTAGTGAAACTAGCATGGTTGGACTCGTAATTGAATGGGTTATCGGATTTTGTAAGTTTTGTCGAATTCCGAGACGTGGGCCCCACGAGAGATTTTTGAGTTAAATTTCGGATTTTATTGGAAAATTAGTATTTCCTTATGGAATTAATTCTAATAATTTGTATTGAATTAATTGAATTAATTATGGCTAGATACGAGACTTTCAGAGACCAATTCACGAGGCAAGGTCATAGCTGAGTACGAAATTACGCGATTTGAGGTAAGTAACACTTCTAAACTTGGTTCTGAGAGTATGAATCCCCGAATTTATGTTATATAAATTGTTTGGAGCTGACGCACATGATATTTGACGAGCGTGTGGACGTACACCATTGAAATTGTGACTTGAATAAATTCCGTGAAGTTGTAAAAAAAAAATAAAGAATCAAGTTATTATCTGAACATTCCCCACGTGCTAGAGCAATTGAGCTGAGGCTCTTCCTAAAGATCATGTTTAGCTACGTGCCAATATTTTGGGACCCATGGGGTCGTGTTGCTATTAAATTAATTGTTTTATAAATGTACATTTCACACTCAATCATATTAATCCATTATGAGGATATTTATGTGATCGAGTTGCGCGCCGGAGCAGGCCATATTGACTTTATATATTATTATTATATGGATCGGGGTTGCTCGCCTGCAGCAGGCCTTATAGGCTTCACTATTATATGGATCGGGGCTGCCCGCCTGCAGCATGCCTTATAGGCTTTATTATTATACAGATCGGGACTGCCCGCCTGCAGTAGGCCATATCGGCTTTATATCACGCTTGGGCTGAAGGAGCCCCTCCAGAGTCTGTACATACCCCCAGTGAGCGTAAATGATTATATGTTCGGGATGGACTTGCCTTACTTATTTATATTGTGATGAATTTTCCCTAGACATGGATCTTGTCCGTATCATTTATATTTGGGGAATAAATTACCCAGGGATGGATTGGCCTTATACAGTACTGAGTGACTGACTGTCAGTCGATGTGTATTTATATACGGGATGGAATATCCCTGGGCTGGATTGGCCATAAATAGTACAGAGTGACTGAATGATCAGTGACCAGTATTACATGAGGTCTTTCCACTAAGATGTCATATTTCTTATATCATACAGTATTGATCTATTTCACTTATACTGAGTTTAACTGTTAAACTTGAAAGTATGCCTACATTTATGTACCATTATTTATACTGGACTGTACCTACAGAGCTCGTCACTACTTTTAGCCCAGAGGTTAGTCTTGTTACTTATTGAGTTGGTTGTACTCAAACTACATTCTGCACCTCGTGTACAGATCCAGGTGCTTTCGGACACGGCGACCGTTAGATCTCAGAGTGCTATCAGTTAGAGACTATCAAGGTAGCTGCCTGGAGTCCTCTGACCTTGACTCTCTTTCTTTCAGTTATTGTACTGTTATATACTTTCAGACAGTTTTTTTTGTCAGACTTTGTATACATATTAGATGCTCATGTACTCAGTGACACTAGGTTTTGGGAGTGTTTGTATCGGTATTTGCAAAATTCCTTTTATATTGTGTTTAAATGTTATGTTTTCAAACTTAAAGGAAATCGTGGGTTATTGATGTTATCGGCTTGCCTAGTATTGAGATAGGCGCCATCATGATAAGTGATATTTTGGGTCGTGATAAATAGCATTCATCTAGACATCTGAAACCGTCTATGTTGTCTAAGAATTCATGACCTGCCCTTCAAAACTGAACCGTGACCTTGCATATGCAAATCTCAATCCTACACAACACACCGCATCTATCATCCCATCATATGTAAAGGTACGGGAATCTCATAATCAACTCTGATCACTAGCAAACTACATACTCAATTAGCCAGGAACCTTCTATTTGATTTCATCCAGGAGAAAATCCCAATACGCAACATGTTCCTCACGCCAGTAGGAAATATCCACCTCGAACCGTGATAGAAATCATCAAGAACTCTTCGAAATCCATTTTCACATAGCTAGGCCATCAGAACTGAATCTCTCTAACTCAACCAGGTCACGCAAGTCGCCAAACCCAATATTATTTCCACAAAAACATCTGTAAAGTCTCACCACATCATAGGTACCCAAAGAACCAATCATACCATTATCATACTGGTCCAACCTACTATCCCGTCGTCCTACTTTCTCCGAGTTTCTTCTGAATTTCCCTCAAGTTGACACTTATCCTTGTCAGAACACTACGATCATTACCCAAAGATCACTACAAAACCTCCTAACATAATATGACACCGCCCTAAGGCCCATAAGCCACTGTATTCTTCTTAAGCACCCCATAAGTACCATAGCCGAAACACCCACTCTGAAAGTTTCTTATGTGAATTTAAAATTATTCTTTTACCTTTCTTATAATGGAATGTAGAATCCATAGTCATACAGAATTACCGTAAGTCCAGGCACCATCAAATGCGAATCTCAGATTTATCCATACATAAGTCCGGAGAAATTCTCAATTGCTATGTTTAAACTGCGAACCTATTGGAACTTTCTCGAGAGTCAACCACTTTGTTCAAATCCAAATTGCACCACCCAAACAGTCCGAAATCCACATGCCCCATTATCACAACAACACCCAAAGAAGTAATCCTGCCTTAATACCATCAATCAAATTCATACTTCTTGCGCACTACATTCTTCAAAATGACAACTTAATCATTCCATGATATTTATATTTTCATAAAGTGCAATGTAACCTATATTATGAAATTTTCCTTACTCGAGTCATCCTCAATCTCAACCTCTGCAAGTCATGACTAACACATAAGTATATCTCAGACCAAAACTAAAATTTAACATATAATGATGAAATTGAATTGGCAATAGCAGGCTCCCCTACTTGGCTCAAAGTCATGTATTAAAACACTCGATAATTCACAATACTCATACTCTATTACTGCTATGATACTGTAATCAGTTCAACAAAAAATCTTCTCAAGCTCAGGCAACTTCAACCATAAAATACTCCAATCATCCGCTAAGATCGCATTTACTCTGTTGACACTCAAGTCAACTTTATCACCAATATTCAAATTCAAATATCAACACATACACTCCGTTGGTAGAAAAGAATCTCTCCACTCAATATTATAAGGATCACACATCCGTAAATTACCCCGCAAGTGATAACCCGCCTGCTTAGCCTCAAACTAGCATCTTTCTATACCCTTTTTACAGCCACATCTACTATGTAATCACTTAACCTTCTTGAGTCCAAGCTCATTGACAAGACATGAGAATTTAATTTGTCCCACAATTTAACAACGTGAAAGATCCTTCAATACACTCACAACTCGAGACTATACGTCAAATCAAGACCGAAATCAAGTACCCAATAGCAAACTCTTGAGTCACAAGTAAACTTTATTCGTCATATTCAACCCATTTGAATACATCCCGCAGTCACAACATACTTATCATATAGCCATTCAATAGCTTATCGACCCATAAATTCCACTCGTGGGGACACTACCAGACATATGGGTCCAAATGTATAATTTCTCACAACCAAAACTACCGAGTCTAAGATGCGGTCAAAACCTATCACCAAAACACAAAATACACATCTTGCACGTCAACCTTGACATCACAAGTCGGTGATGCACAGCTGATACTGAGTGCTCACATGCGCACACGAATGCGTGGAAAGAATTCAAGGAGTTACACTTTAAGCTAAATAAATTTCACACGATAAGGAAAGAAAGATGGGAAATTATCCTAAATGCCCTGTAGCCTCTCGAATATAAGTATGGACGTCATCGTACCAATCTGCAAGACTCTACGAGACACTTGCTCATGACTTGTAAAACCTATGAACCTAGGGCTCTGGTATAAACTTGTCGCGACCCAAAATCTAACTAGTCGTGATGGCACCTAACCCAACCCGCTAGGTAAGCCAACTAATACCTATCCAATTCCAATAATATTTAATAAGTGTCACGACCCAAGATCCAACTAGCCATGATGACACCTAACCTCACCCGCTAGGTAAGCCAAATAATAATAAACCGATTCAATTAATATTTAACTAACTCTAATACACTCCCCAAGGACTGGTAGTACATATCATGAGGTTCTAAGATTAGAATTTACAAGCTGGTATGAAATAAATACACCATCTGTTCAAAATGTACATAAACAGATTTTTTATAAATCTAAGGCTACCATGAACAAGAGGCAGCTATGACCAGAACACAGGTAAATCTTCAAATCCAGCTACCGTAGATCATAGAAACATCAACATCCAATGTCTGCACGTAAGATGCAGAAGTGTAGTATGAGTACAACCGACCCCATGTACTCAATAAGTAACAAACCTAACCTTAGATTAAAAGTAGTGACAAGCTGGAACAAAGGTGAGGGTCCAACACCATGTAGCCTACAATAGTTCATAACAACATAATAAAAGTAATACAATAAGTAGCTTAGAGATAAAATGCTCAGCTTGTTCATAGTTCCAGAAAAATAGGCTTACTTTTTAATTATATCAGTGAAAACCCGAATCTCTTAACGAAATCACCAAAATATGAGTACGTTTTGTAAAATCGTGATTTTTCCCAAAAACGTTTCAACAACAAATAGGATGTTTCATTTTCAAATGGCATGAGGAAAATACATCTCTATGACTACATGTCAATGAGTATGTGAAGTCATGAATGACGCAATATCGTACAACATGAGGAAAAATACATCTTTGTGCCTGTATGTCAAGTGTGCATGTCAATGCGATGCAACTCAGTAATAAAACCATATTCATACTCTCAGAGTATCAATTCACTTAGTCCTCCCAGTCACTCAGTACTCACAGTCACTCAATCCTCCTAATCGCTAGGCACTCACACTCAGTAGGTACCTGCGCTCACTGGGGGTGTGTACAGACTCCGGAGGGGCTCCTTCAGACCAAGCGCTATAATCTGCACGGACAACTCACGTGCTATAGTATCAATATCTGGATCCGTACGGATAACTCACGTGCTATAGTATCAATATTTGGATCCGCACGGATAACTCACGTGGTACACAGACAACTCACGTGCTATTATAAGCTAATCTGGCCTACTGCGGCGTGCAACCCGATCCCATAATTATCCTCACAATCAGGCCCTCGGCCTCACTTAGTCCTCAATCTCTCCAGTCTCTCGGACTCACAATGTCATGAAACTAGCCCAAAATGATGATATGATGTATCAATAAATAACATCAGAGACTGAGATATGATATACAATGAATGAATATGACTGAGTATGAAATTACAGTTTAAACATATAATTCGACAGTAGAAATGACCTCAGTGGGTCCCAATAATACCAACATTTGCCTTAGCATGAATTCTAACATGAGTCACAACTCAGTTTCTCTAACACATAAAAATACATGGAAGAATACAAGTTAATTGACTAAATACCTCTACAGAATCAATTGATTATCAATTTCTACGGTGCACGCCCACACGCCTGTCACCTAGCATGTGCGTCACCTCCAAACAATTCACATAACACGTATAATCAGGGTTCATACCCTCAGCTCCAAGATTAGAGATGTTACTTACTTCGAACAAGCCGAATCCAATGTCGAGCAAGCTAAACAATGCTCCAGAAATACCATTCTGCACATATCAACTTTCGAACGGATCGAATCTNGGTGCATGCCCACACGCCCTTCACCTAGCATGTGCGTCAGACCCAAACAATTCACATAACACGTATAATCAGGGTTCATACCCTCAGCTCCAAGATTAGAGATGTTACTTACTTCGAACAAGCCGAATCCAATGTCGAGCAAGCTAAACAATGCTCCAGAAATACCATTCTGCACATATCAACTTTCGAACGGATCGAATCTAGTTCACAATTAATTCAATTCAGTCAACACAAATTATAGAAAATAATTCCATATCAAAATACTAATTTTCCCTAAAACATCCGAAATTACACTCAAAATTGCTCGTGGAGCTGTCACGACCCAAAATCTAACCATGGTCGTGATGGCGTCTATTGTGTTACAAGGCAAGCCTATTTCCAAAAATATTACTACTAAATCGATTATAAGGATTTAATAAAACAATACCAATATTTGAATTTTTCATAAACTATATCAACTCTAAATATAATATAGAAAATACGGAAACGAGCCCCAAACATCAGGGTGTCACTAAGTCATAAGCATCTAAAACTATGAACTAGGATATATAAGCTGTCTAACTGTCCAAAAGAAGAAATAACAAGAGGAGTAACAAGGTCCTGCGGACTCTAACAACTACCTTACAGTCTCCAAAGATAGCCGATATGAACTCAACGATCGCCGCCTTCTAACTCACCTGGATCTGCACATAAAGTACAGGGTGTAGTATGAGTACAACCGACTCAGTATTAACAGAAATAACTAAGGAACTGAGCAGTAGTGACGAGCTAAGCAGAAAAATCCAATTATTATTCCCACAATTAAGTACAAACATGAGTAGACATGTAATTTCATAAATCCGTAAGACTACAAGGAAAATTAACAAGTAAATACAGCAACAACAAAAGTAAATGCAACCTCACAGCAATGTCACTCCATCACTCAGCACTTGCACTCAACGCTCAAGACTCTACGCTCAATGGGGGTGTGTACAGACTCCGAAGGGGCTCCCAAAGCCCAAGCGCTAAGCACGGACAACTCACGTGCCATCATATCAATACCTGGATCGGCACAGTCAACTCACGTGCTACGCGAACAACTCACGCGCTATGGTATCAATACATGGACCCGTATGGTTAACTCACGTGCTATGCGAACACCTCACACGCTATGTTATTAATATCCTCACAACCAGGCCCTCGACCTCACTCAATCATGTACCTCACTAGCCTCACCATTATCAATAAATAAGGGAACACTACCCATATCAAGTATCACAACATATTAGCAAATAATAAAGACTGAGGTAAATATGTACAATAATTTCTATGACTGAGTACAAATAATGTGAGCATGAATAAAGCCTAAGCATGATCTCTAACATGAAGGCAGACAAGTTC